>CM038678.1:92812977-92945477 GCA_021605205.1 Aegilops longissima
GTGTTCAAAACCTTCGATGAAGTATTTGGAGGAGGAACCCGCTTGCAATGCGAAGACAATATGCGCCCGGACTCGTCGTCATTGAAGCCTGGTTCAGGGCTACTTGAGGAGTCCTGGACTAGGGGTGTCGGATAGCGAACTATCATCACGGCGGACTCCAAGACTTTGAAGATACAAGATTGAAGACTTCGTCCGTGTCCGGATGGGACTTTCCTTGGCGTGGAAGGCAAGCTTGGCGATACGGATATGTAGATCTCCTACCATTATAACCGACTCTGTGTAACCCTAACCTATCCGGTGTCTATATAAACCGGAGGGTTTTAGTCCGTGGGACGAACAACAATCATACCATAGGCTAGCTTCTAGGGTTTAGCCTCCTTGATCTCGTGGTAGATCTACTCTTGTACTACCCATATCATCAATATTAATCAAGCAGGAGTAGGGTATTACCTCCATCGAGAGGGCCCGAACCTGGGTAAAAACATCGTGTCCCTTGTCTCCTTTTACCATCCGCCTAGACGCACAGTTTGGGACCCCCTACCCGAGATCCGCCAGTTTTGACAACGACAGCCGTATTTTCTTTCTTGCACCCTCGCCGCTGTACGTACATGTACATGCTACGTGCGCGCCTCTACTACGACACGTCGCGCCTCTACATCCACCAATATATATACGCATATCGTTAAATGACCAAAACGACAACGCTTCGTGCGCTTCGACCAGGTGGGTTCCGTATCGCCGCACTTCCTTGCGTGCGAAGATGTAGTGGGTGGGTCCCGGCAATCGAGCTTAATCGTTTTGGTTTTTTTGCCGGACGCACTTCCTTGCGTGCGAAGATGTAGTTGGTGGGTTCCAGCAAGTCGGGGAAACGTTTTTTCATGAAATACTGATGGCCCGTCCGTGGGTCCCACCGTCGGTGGAGGAATCATTATTTTCCGCGTAATAAGGAGGCACTTCCTTGTCATGTCAGGACCCACCTGTCGGCCTCTCCACGATAGTCCATGTCCGATGGAAGTCATTCCTTGACCACGTTGACGACGCTGCGCCAAGAGCACCAGGGTGGTGGACGACGGCGAGGCCTAGGAAGGGGACGACGGGGAGCCGGGGAAGACGCGACAGTGGAAGCCCGCGCAGAGAGGAGTACGAGGGTTCACTGGTTCGGCTGCGGTGTGAGGCTGCCGTCGCCGCAGGGCCTGGCCAGCGGTGGGAATAGTAGGGGCGGTGAGGCCTCCGTGGCAGCACAACCGGCCACGGGAGGCAGGAGCATGCGGCACGACCGGCGCTGCTTTGGGCGGCTGGAGCAAGAAGACCAGAGGTTGAAGAAGCACTACGGCCGTTGGATGGACATCGTCACAGTCACCGGAGCTAGAATCGTTCATATTGACTAAAGTTGACAAAGGCCCCCGTCCCAGTCAACTTAGTAGGCCCACAAGTTAGCCTCCCACCATGGTGGGTCCCAGCTAGCAAGGGGAGTATTCATTTTTTTGTGCCTAATAAGGAGGCACTTTCGGTGGGTCCGAGCTGACAGTGCGGGGAACGTTTTTTTCCCGAAATACGCTGGCCCGTCCGGTGGGTCCCAGCAGTCAGGGGGGAAAGGTTTTTTTTTCACGAAATAAGGTGGCCCGTCCGGTGGATCCCTGCTGTCAGGTGGAGGAATAATTATTTTGCGCGTAATAAGGAGCCACTTCCTTGCGGCCGCCTGGACCCAGCTGTCACCCTCTCCACGTACAGTACTCTTCCTATGGAAGTCAGTCATTGACCACGTTGACCACGCCGCACCGAGAGCACCAGGGCGGTGGTCTGGACGACGGCGAGGCCTAGGAAGGGGACGACGCGGAGCCGGGGAAGATGCAGCAGTGGTAGCCCGCGCGAAGAGGAGTACGAGGGTTCACTGGTTCGGCTGCAGCGTGAGGCTGCCGTCGCCGCAGAATAATAGGGGGTGTGGGTGATTAGAGGGATACCCTGGGCCAGCGGTGGGAGTAGTAGGGGCGGTGAGGCCTCCGCGGCATCACAGCCGGCCACGAGAGGCAGGAGCACGCGACACGACCGGCGCTGCTTTGGGCGGCTGGATAAAGAAGACCATAGGTTGAAGAAGCACTATGGCCGTTGGACGGACATCGTATGGTCACTGGAGCTAGAATCATTCATATTGACTAAGTTGACAAAGCCCTCCGTCCCCCTCAACTTAGTTGGCCCACAAGTCATCCTCCCACTATGGTGGGTCCCATCTAGCAGGGTGGGTATTCATTTTTTTGTGCGTAATAAGGAGGCACTTCCTTGCGTGCGAAGATATAGCTGGTGGGTCCGACATGTCAGCGGGGGGAACGTTTTTTCGCGAAATACAGAGGCCCTTCCGGTGGGTCCCAGCTGTCAGGTGGAGGAATCATTATTTTGCGCGTACAGTCCACGGCCGATGGATGTCGTTCGTTGACCATGTTGACCAGGCCGCGCCGAGAGCACCATGGCGGTGGACGACGGCGAGGCCTAGGAAGGGAACGACACGGAGCTGGGGAAGACTCGGCAATAGTTGCCCACGCGGTGGGGAGTACGAGCGTTTACTGGTCCGGCTGCCGTCGCCGGAAAATAACAGGAGGTGTGGGTGAGTAGAGGAATGGCACGGCCACAATGAAGTAGGGTGGGGCGGTGCGGCTGGCGGCAAAGACAACCCGCCACGGAGGCGGAGCAGCAGTCCCACCGGAGCTGGTTTGGTAATTTGGAGCAAGAAGATCGAGATATTGAAGAAGCGACACGGCCGTTGGATCAACATCCAACGGTCCTTCGCTGCTAGAATCGTTTGGGACTAAGTTGACAAAGCCAAAGTACCGTCAACCTAGTAGACCCACAAGTCAGCCTCCAAATCTGTCCCAAACAGATACAGCCCAAATTTCTAGCCGGATTCAAATTAATTTTAAATCTAAATATACCTTAATTTAAATTCAATGAAATTTTACCCTTTACAAAAACAATGAAATTTAAAATATCAAAATCCGAAAGAAAACAGTATTTGGGAACTAATTGCCTGTTTGCTGTATTTTTTCATTTTACAACCCATTTATTATTACTTATAGCCCATTTATTATTACTTATAGCCCATTTCTTATTACTTATAGCCCATTTTCTCGGGCAAAATGCATCCTCCTCGTCTTGAAAGATTTCCGGCCAAGGGTAGAAAAGCAAGTAGGCCTATGTTGGTTATTCGCAAAAAACAAAATAGCTGGCTAGCCATTTTTCGTAAAGGAAAAACAAACTGGGCTGGTCATGTGCTAAACATATGAAATAAAAGCACGGGCTAGACAGGCCACGGGTCCCGCACAACCCAGTTGATACCCTTCTCCGTCCCGAAAAACAAAATTACTCACACATTCTTTGGGTCCCTCTTGTCATCCTCACCATGTACAAATCATCTCCTTATTCCTCTCGGTTGTTGACCATGTTGACAACACCGAGGCGAGCCATGGCGAGCGCATAGGACGATGGTGAGGCCTCGGACGGGAACGAATAGGAGCTGGGGAAGATCACAGCCAGCCGTGGGAGGCGGGAGCAGGCGGTCCCGCCGGCGCTGGTCTGGCTTTGGCGGCTCGAGTAAGAAGGGACTGAAGAAACGCGACAGACGTTGAATGTCAATCGAACGGTCAAGGTTGGCACAATCGTTTTTTTACTAAGCGGACACCAAGTAGCATACTTTTTTATATATAGGAAGAAAACTGCGAGGAAAATGCGTTCGTCTGCCGTCCTCCTCACAGGGAACGTTCGCCACATAAGTGACTAGCACCCTTGGTTTTCTACCGAGAGGTCTTGGGTTCGAGTCTAGGAACTCTCAATTTTGTCCTCCTTCCTTCGTCGCAAAAAAAGGGAAAGAAAATCAAAGACTTGGGAAGGCGTACAGAACAAGCTAGTGTACTAGTAAAGAGGCGTTGCGAGTTTTAGAAAAAAGAAAGACGTGCTCTCGTGGCTGGTTCAATCCAAACCTAGACTATGACTATATATGGTGCTATGCTACTCTACAAGTAATGAAACCGACATATCCAACGTTCGCTTCTCCTCTTCTCTACTTACTCGCTTAGCATCGAATCTCGCGCGCATCAACCATGTCCGCCGGCTGCTCGTCCACCGCTCTTTAGCAGTGCAACAACCAGATATCGCCAAGTCGCCACCCATACCATCGCTTGTGGGTCTCATCACACCCCGCCGCACGCCGCACCGCAGCCGATTGCTCATCGCAACCCGCTTCGTTGGTGTGGTGCCACTCGCTGCAAATCACGCAGAGTCATCCGTCGCGTCTCAACCACAATCCAACCCCTGGCGAGTCTTCTTCAAATGCCCGAATCATGGGGTAATAATATGTTTAAGTGTTGTTCTGCTGCTTTCATTGCTGATTTTTTAATAGTTTGGTTGATGATCTTCCAATTTGATTCGTGCGAAAAGGGAAGATTCGTGTGATTTGTATTTACGGGAAGTTCTTGATGTGGGGAATGCAATTACGCTGATTATTTGGTTAGCCGAGGAATCCCAATACCAGCAGGTTGGGGTGTTGGACAAGTAATCAAGGAACGGCAGAAGAGGAAGATCAGAGCGTAAGGTTAAAGACGCAGTTCCTCGATCATGGCCAAGCAATAGCTGTTGAGCGGCCTTGACAAAGAATGGAGATGAAAGAGCTTGTGAAGATAATGGGCAAAATCGATGTGCTTTGTAGGATGATTGTCTCTTTATTTGCAGTGTATATAGCACTCGTGATGTATTCAATTAGCTACGACATGAGCACTTTGCTGAAACTAGTAATGAATGAAAGCTGTGTAGCAGGCTGGGCATAGTGTTGTGAACATCTAATGATTTCTATTAACGGAAATCAGGGGGTATCCCCTTTTGCTCATATAAATAAATAGATAGCAGAGGCCCTGTCGGGTCAACTTTGTTCTCATTCGAAGACGTCGAGCAAATTGCAGTCCAACAACAAACTATGTCATCAAATTCAAGTTTCACAGCCAAATATGAGTACAACTAAACAACAATGTCATCATGTTTTAGTTGTCATACAATCACCAAACACAAATCAGCATACATAACAAGTGATGTTCTCACAGAAAAATACTAAACAACATGTTCATCAGGTTTCAGTTGTCATAGCAAACACAATTTCACATAGTAGATAAAAAAACGTCTTCTGGTAGGCAAATACGACAAAAGCAATGTAATCATCATCCGCAACAGTAGCGTCAACATCTTCGCCATGTGTATCAGTCTGAATCGTAATTCCCCACGGTGTCATCTTCTTCGTCCTCAACGTCCTCGAACGTTGGCTTCTTCTTGATCAACTCTTGTATGTCCACAGCACGACAGGCAATCTTTTCGCCTGCGTCATTGACGTGATGGTTCTCAAAGATATTAGGAACATCTGTGTTATCTTGTACATCGGGAGCGATGTAAGCATCATCTTGTTGTGCAACTTCATTAAACGAATTCCTCTGCTCAAACCTTTGCAATACTCTCCACCATCGCTACGTGCAAATGTGTCTTCCAAGAAAAATATCTGTGTTGCTTGATTTGCCAAAATAAAAGGCTCGTTGGTGCAGGTACGCCTTGACATTGATGGATTTGAAATAATCATCAGCTCTGGGTTTTGCGATCCGGAAAACAGGTTATACCAACGACAACACAATGTAACCACACAGATGATCCTCGAATCGGAGATATCTGCAAGCGAACAATGTCATTATGTTAGCATACATTTCAGTTGTCTCTTTGTCATACGTATCCGTGCTCATGATGGCACTGTTTTGTGTCTTCCTGCCTTCGTCTCGTGCAAGGGTGTTGTAGCGCACATCTCCAACAACGCAAGATTCATAATGTCTTACCCGAGTATCAGGACCCATTGCTAGTGAGTAAAGGGCATCATCAACTGCCTGCCCATCCTCCGCATCTTCTTAACCTATGGTTAGAAAATAGACAAGCTGATCATCTTATGTACTCAATATATTTAAAAAAGCGACGAAGGCACTTCAAAAGCTTACATGGTTCTTGAACCATTTCGCAAATCCTGCCATAACCAGTTTGTCAATGTTTCTTGGATTTTGCGGCAAGAACTCCTCTTTGTACATGCTGCACAACATAGTGATCGCGTAAAACATCTAAATATATAAGAATGTGCTGCAAGTTTAGTAGATTATGATGTATAAGCTGCGATGTTACTTGAAGGGACAACGTTCGAGATCTCATCCGACCGCCTATTTCTCACTAGATTGATTGGAATCGAGGAGAACTTGATGGATAAGGTAGTATCTCAGGACAGTTATTCAACACATACCAAACCATTTTGTCCAAATCTTTAGGTTTGTCCTCTTGTCGACTCTTCCCTCAGAATTCGAGCAGAATAATCGAAAACATTGAGCCCGGATTGTCTTCACCCACCTCTTTGCTAAGCTGATCAATTTGTTTCAATGTATTTTGAGCAGAATGTCAACGCTTCAGAGCAATGTATGCCTCTGCAATGGAACCCTCGGGTCTAGCTCTGTTCCTAACATAGCCCTTGAAAGTGCCTAGCCGCCTTTCAATAGGGTACATCCAGCCATACTATCTTTGGACCTCTAAGTAGTGCCTCATCGGGTAGATGAACAGCCAAATGCACCATCACATCAAAGAAGGCTGGAGGATATATCTTCTCAAGGTCGCATAGGATAGTTGGTATCTTGTCTCTAAGGCGCTCCAAAGCATCTATCCTGATATTTCTATTGCAGAGTTCCTCAAGAATTGTCCCAACTCTTGCAACTGCTCAGATAAGTCGTATGCCCAATCCTCTAAGGATAACAGTAAAACCCTTTGAAGTAGGGCGTGGCAGTCATGAGTTTTCAACCCTTGTACCTTGTTTCCATCTGCCGACTCTCCTTTCGGGGTTGGAAGCAAATCCATGTGGGAATCTCACACGTGATGAGGACCTCGCAGAATTCTTTTCTTTTTACCTTGTCCAAGACGCATACCTGAGGGTGCCATATCCCGTGGTTTACCTTCATCTTGCACCAGCAAATCCTTTCTAATACCAGTGTGTCAAATCAATCCTAGATTTTAAGGTATCTTTCGTCTTGCCTTCAATGTTAAGAAGTGTGCCGATAATGTTGTCACATATATTTTTCTCGATGTGCATCACATCAAGATTATGCCGCAGATCCAAATCTTTCCAATACTCCAAGTCCCACAAAGTGGACTGCGGGTAAACAATAATCTCTCTTCTACCGTGCCATGCTTCCTTTTCCGCTACCATTACCGGGATGGTTTCACGTGTAATATGCCCGACCTTCTCTAATTCCACTTGCAACTCATCGGCGGTGAGCCTCTTTGGCGCATCACGGTTTTCATGCTTTGCATTGAACACATGTCTTGGTATTTTCTAGGATGCGGCTTGTCCTTGGCAAGGAAACGGCGTGTCCAATGTAACAGATCTTGCTAAGTATTGCGATGATACAATGATTCTCATCACAGCGAACACATGCATTGTAACCATGTGTCGTTCATACGACATAGTGCCCAAAGCGGATAATCATGGATGCACCAAATTACAACAGCACACGAAAAGAAATCAGCTGGTGGGCTGCTATATAGGTCTCGAGTGAGAACACCCTTCCATAGCTGTTGAAGTTCCTCCACAAGAGGCTCCATGAACAAATCAAAATCCTTTCCAGGACTTTTTGGACTTGGGATGAGCAAGGCCATCATGTAGTTTGATTCTTTGGTGCAGACATTTGGAGGCATGTTGTAAGGGATAACAAGCACTGGCCACATGCTATATGTGGCGCTCTGGTGGCCAAATGGGTTAAATCCATCTGAAGCTAAGCCAAGTCTAATGTTTCTCGGTCAAGACAAACTCTTTGTGTTTATCATTGAAGCTTTTCCACTCACTACCATGAGATGGATGGCTCATTACATTCGATCTCTGTACTCCTGGTTCCTAGAATGCCACACTACATCCTCTCTTGTTTCACATCATGAAACAACCTCTGCAATCTTGGTGTAATTGGAAAATGTCTCGAGAACATTATGAGGAACCCTCTTCACAAAGATCGCCATCTTTCCATCTTGATGATTTGCATTTGGGCATTCACTTAAGTTGGCATAATCCTTCCTAATGAACACAATTATTCTTACAAACATGGATCATATCATATCCAATTCCAATTGCACGAAGGAAATTCTTCATTTTATTTGTAGGTGTGTGGCAGCTCGAGACGATCTGGGAAAGATTTGCGGAAAGCAGCCAACATCGCATCGAATGATTTGTTGGTCATCCGCTCGATGTCTTCACCAAGAAAGGTGACCATAGCTGAGAATACGGACATCTTATTTCCTGGGGTGACAGCAACGTTGCATTGTTCCAACATGCGGGCCCACCGTTTTTTCTTCTGCAGTGAAAGTTCACGGAATGCACGAGCATTTCGTAGCATTGTTTCAATGTTGGTCAAACTCATCGGCTCCGCCACCACCACCTCCTCCTCCTCTTCCACTGAGCATCGGGCGATCAAGATGGTGATCTGCTGCTTCCACGTAGTCAATAACATTGGCGTTCACAACTTCACCATGATGAACCCACCTAGTATATGTGACCGACATCCCATACAAGTGTAGATGATTTTGCACAGTTGATCGGGTCTTGTAACTGAATTCATACAACTGCTACAGGCAGAGCACATCTGATTTCGACCACCGTACTCAGCTCGATAAAATTCATGAAGTTTTCAACCCCTCGACATATGCAGCGGAGAATCTTGAGCAGAAGTTATCAAGTCCTGTCCATCATTAGACATACAAATTAGTTCTTCTACTAGATATTACAGGAAAAACATATATGCTTTTTTATGAAGTCCAAAAAAATACCTAGGTCGATGTCTAAAGCTATGGCAAGATATTTGGACGAGCAGATCTAAGTAACGAAATATATGTAAAGCTAATTCAGCAAACATATTTGAGTGCTAAATTATGGCAGGCTGTTTCAGCGATCAATGAGCCCGAGCACACAGCCATCAAACTATCGAAGGCCATCGCAGCAACAAAGATCGAGTATAAAACGGTGTAGAGCTATTTCACCTAACAGATTGGCTACTAGACCATGGCAATCGTCACAATAAATATATGGCAGGATATTTTAGCAACTAATCGACCTTGGCATGCCATCTCAGCTAAGCAGATTGAGTGTAGAACAGGCAAGGAAGCTTCTTAGCGAGCATATTGACGATAAACTACTTGACAAACAAAGTGAGATTAATAGCGTCTATCGGCTAACATTCAGCGCTACACCGACATGAGCGGGCCTCGGTCTAGAATCGCGCGTACCGTGGGAGAAGCTGACCGCCGTGCATCTCCACACGACGTCGCCGCGGTGGTGGCAGCGCTGACCTCCGTCGCCTCCACAAGAACGTAGCTGAGGTGGCGGCACGGCTAGAGGACGGCAGTCTCGAGAGCATCTTGTGGGGCGAGAGGATCGCCGTCGTCCCCTCAACGAACATGGCGCCGACGTGTCGGGCGGCGGGGATGGCGGCTTTATGGAGGGAATGGAGTGGAGGGGGACGGGGGAGGGGGTTTGGGGAATATTTGGCGAAGGCGGTTGAATCAATTTGGGGAATTTTTGTGTGTGTGGGGGGGAGGATTTTCGCGGTGGGCGGGGAGTTTGGCGCATGGTCGGTTTCTCCAAGTGTAGTCCCACGTGTCGGTGAAGAGGCAAGCGAGCGCGTTCCGTTCTTGTGAGCCGTGTGCGAGGACGAGCGTGTGTGGGGTGCAATGCGACCATGACAGAGTGCTGTGAGTGTACCGCCTTTTTTGCTTTTAAACTAGGTGCTTTGCCCCCTCAAAAAAATGTTGCTTCACGCGATCCATCGATACTACTACTAGTAATCCGGTAATCCCGACTAAAATGGCGCGGCCGGGTCTTTTCCCGCGCGGTATGCTGGGAGGTTGGCTTAGTTGGGTTTTTTATATTTGTCTCGGTTCAATAAAAAGAAGAGTTGGTGATGATGGCGTGCATGTCATCCTGCAATATAGGCCGTCCGATCTATATCTAACGGGTAGGAAGGAAACTATGACAATTTACCCGCACTCCTCTTCACATTTGCAGATAAGGCTTTCCCTCGTTCATCCTTTTCTCCCACAAGATCTTGATCTTCCGTGCACTAGTACTCCTACAATATGTATATTATTGTGAAAGTTCATATGCACCGGCCGAGATTAATGCAAAAACGACAGATTTTCATTACATTTCGAACTTTTATAAGACAGAAAAATAAAAGAAACCCGACCCTAAACCTATTCTACGGCGGAGACCGACGTCCTCCATCTGCGATCTCTATGTACGGGGGCGGGGTTCAAGACCCGTGAAGTGAAGGTGCTGTCTCCGGCGAGGAAGAGTAGAACACGGGATACGGACCAGCCAGTTGGCACACCATGCCCTGCCGCCTCCCATGCCCTGCTCATCCTCGGAGGAGTCCCCGACCTCGGCGGTGCCGGACGTTGGACGGCGGCAAGTAGGACGCGTGGCTGACGGTGCTCCCGTCGTCGGCTGCCAGCGTGGCCACCGCTTGTGCGGCCGCGTCCGCGTCCGGCTACACTGCTATTGCGTCGTGAGAGGCGACTTGAGCGAGGGCGGCGACCTCGAGCTTCATCCCCGAAGACAAGCTCTCCTGCAGAGCGTTCGCACTTGCGGTCATGGCGGATGTGGTGTCAGGTAGGAGGACGATGCGCTATGAAGTGGAGGTTAGCTGGGCGTTGCCGCTTTAAGTAGCGCATTCCGGTGAGGCCAAGCGTCCGGGTGCGTCATTAAGTCGCCGGAGTTGGTTCCTCGGGCACCGAGCCTCTTAACGACGACATACGAACGGACGACATGAATGTGGGCAGCTGGCGCCGGCTGGAACGCACGCGCGACGGCGCGAGGGACGAGGGATTTGGTGTGCGGGGTAGTCAGCTGCGGTCGTGGCAACGTTGGAGATGCCCTTTGCTCAAATCGATCCCGCATGTCATTGAAAAAGCAAAGCGACCGGCATGGTCTCAGGTCCAGAGGATGCAGATTGGCGCACTACACCACTCCAGCGGACGCGTCGCGGCGCCCCGTGCATCCGCGACGAGCCGGGTGTTGGGGTGTGTTTGGATTGTGGCCAAAGTGCACCTTACCAAAATTTTGGTCATGACCCAAAGATTGGTCTTTGTTTGGATGGTTGCCATTTCTTTGGCATGCCAATGAACTCTAGCCAACTCTAGTTCATTTTTCTTGCCAATGTCGGCCAAATCATGGGCAACCAATACCTCAACCAAAATTTTGGCTACCCAATGCTTTGATGGGGTAACCTTGGGCACAAACCCAACATACCGTTGGTCGTGCCACAACACAAACGCCACCCTCGGCACATTGAAACCGACCGTGTGTATCAACGATATGAGCGTGTCGCTCACCATGATCGCTGTGTCGAGGCGGTCTGGAGCTGCGCCCCGTTGTTGGCCCCAAAGACCCACATGAACGGTTGTCGGTGGCGAGGAGGTCGTGGGCCAGCTCCTCCATTGGACTAGTCTGCGCTACGTCATCCCGACGGGTGTGCCCCACATGTCGGTTTCCCTGTTTTCCAGGCCATATTCGACGTCGATGCTCGAGTTGCGCATTAGGCCTTTCACTATGTAGGCCAAGCGAGACAACTTATTGTTTATTTGAGCCGTTCAAGTGTAATCATGTGGCGTTTGCTTATTTCTCATTCCTCTCCAACCCTCTTCTCCATCGATCATGTAAGCCCTCCGATCGAGTCCATCCTCCGCATGCCTCATTTGAACATCCCGCCGAGTATCATTCGCATGTACCCACCTAGTCCTCTTTCAATAGATCTCCGGACCCGAGATGAAATCGAGAGGGAGCGAGTGGGGCACGTGATACCTAAGGCGGATTCAAAATTTTGAACCAGTGATCATAGCATCCGCAAATCATATATAAAGGGTATTCAATGTTCGTTTCGTTTTTGAACGTACAATATACTCCCTCCTATCCTTTCTACCTTACATATAAGTTTTATGTGTAGTCAAAGTATCTCTACTATGATAAAAAAGGTATCAACATTCAACAACTCCCAATCAATATTGTTAGATTAAATGCGTACTCCTAGATTTGTACTCGAGATGGTTTCCAATTTGACTATTGACAAGATTAATAGTACTCCTTTCACATAGGTGAGTAAGTCATCCCAGCCTGTGCACCGTGACCAAGGAGGAGGGTAAAACGAGAGAAATTAATGTTTTTTTCTAATTAATAGTATTGCATGCAATGAACTAACCACTGCATGTCATGTTTGATAGTCTCAGGTCATTAAAAGCATGCACACCCTCATCTCTTATTGGTTCATATGTCAAGAAACAAGAAACGAGGTAGAAGTTAATGCACCGCGCCTACGTGTTTTGGGATTATTTGGTTTTCGTAAGATGACTTACACACCTAGGCGGAGGGAGTACATGAGATGTATAATGTGAAAATTATATCATTGGAAACTGCTTTCACATACTGAAATTGACCATATGCTTTGTGTAAGTTGCATGTCATATATTATTACTCTAACATTTGATCAAAGTTAGCCTCGAAAACGATTAGACCCTGTATGCTTTGTGTAAGTTGCATGTCACATATTATTACTCTAACATTTGTGTAAGTTGCATGTCATATATTATTACTCTAACATTTGGTCAGAGTATAGTGGAAGTGGATCCTCTGACGTAGGTATCCCTGCCTTACCCTCACTTTCGGTCACTTACTGGCGGACCCCATGCTTGCTAGGCCCCGCATGTCAGTTACTCAATGGGTTCGGCCACGTCAGGGGATCCTCATCCGTAGTATACTCGCTCTATTTTTATTTACTCCACATAAAACGGCGGGAGTAGTGGTATAATAAATGACGCGGGCGGGGAGGGAGGGACGTCGGTTTGCTCTCAATGCGGTCCCTGGCGGCAAAACGCAAGACGAAGAGCGTTCTATTCGGTGGCGGCGTGGAGGGTCCAGCGTGCGGGCTGCAACGCTAACACGACAAGAGCGATGTACAGTCAAAACCGATTGACCGGTCGTCACCGGAACCACTATTCACACCAGAACCTTTGCTGCTCGGCACGCCAGCCACTGCCCTAAAACCACACCAAATCTCCAGCCCATTCCCCCACCTTTCGATCCCTAGCCCGCATCAGCGTCCCTAGTTCGCGGAAAGCCATGGTGCGCCGCAAGATCACTTAGTACAAGATCTTGGCGCCGGCGCCCACAGCGAAATTGCGGCGGCGGTCGGCGCCACAGACCTCCGTTCCCAAGCTCGCTTTGCGGCGGGCCAATCCTCAAGTTCTCTGGAGCCAAGCTACAAGGAGGAGGAAGCCGATCCAATGTTTACTTCGGAGGTCGCGGCGCAGAAGGCCACCGATGGGTATGAGATGATGGACGTCGACTTCATGCCGGCGTCCCAGTCCCCCATGGTGCAGGCGGACCAGCAGTTCAACATGGCGATACTAAAGGAGGACCGGGAGGCAGAGGCTCAACTCGACGCGGAGCGCGCGCATGCCGCTGCCATCGAGGCTCTCCTGCAGGCGGAACCGGATGTCTTGGATGTGAACCGGGCGGCGGAGGCTCAACTTGAGGCGGAGAGCGCGGATGGCGCTGCCATCGAGGCCCTCCTGCAGGCGGAACCAGACATCCTGGACATGAACCGGATGGCAGAGGCTCGACTCGACGCAGAGGGCGCGGATGCCGCTCTCATCGACGCCCTCCTGCGAGCGGAACCGGAAGTCCTGGACTTGAACCGGGCAGCGAGGCTCGACTTCGGCGCTGGAGCGCGCGATGCCGCTCTCGCCAGCGCCCTCTGCGGCGGAACCGGAAGTCTGGACTTGAACCGGCGGCGAAGGCTCGACTCGACGCAGGCGCGGATGCCGCTGCCATCGAGGCCCTCCTGCGCGCGAAACCGGACGTCCTCGACTTGAACGGGCTGTGCTCTCGTCCGTGCAGAGCGCCCGACGCCCGCTTGAATGAGTAGCTGGAGGCCGAGGACAACCATGGTGTGGAGACACATGTCGGCAGCGACGGCTGGTTCAAGGCCGGCAGCCAAAGACGACGAGGCCGTCTCTTTCATGAAAGCGATGATAGTTTTTCTTTATGTTGTTGTTTTTATTATTATGGATCTTTTGCTTTGTAAAACATACTATTTGTTATGCAAGTCGCTTTGAGTCTACCATTTCAGGCGGTTGGATGAATATCCTACGTCTCCTAACCCTTCTTTCCTTCTTCCTCACCTCTTCTTCTTCCCCAATAGACCACCGCACGGGCCGTACGGATACTCCGGTTGGATAAACATACTCTATGAATGAAAATTATGTGACAGCGATAGGATGGCTGAGTTTGGTTTGTTCACATGCGACAAAGACGTGTCGATGAGGGTGCATTCCCTTGGTTGGGTTTGCGGCGTGCAGGAGCGAAGTGTGAGGTGCGGTGCGATCAAGGCGTGCAGGAGCGACCGTGTGAGGGTGCGATGCGACCGCGACAGCCGTCTTGCAAGTGTACCTCCTTCTCATTTTGAAAACTTTAGGCAAGCTTGGCAAAATGTGTGGCGAAGTTTGGCAATGCAAGGCCTAGACCCAAACAGGATAAGTACGTACTACCTCTGTCCGGGTTTATTGGTCCCCATTGTATTTCATGCCAAATTTTGACCATCGATTAAACTAAGAAAATGTTCACGCATGTCACCAAACATTATAGTTTTCAAAACTATGTTCAAATACGAATCCAATGAGATAATTTTTCTTGACATGCATTAACATTTTGTTAGTTAAATCTTTAGTCAAAATTTGGCACAAACTATAAAAGGGACCTATAAACCAGGACGGAGGTAGTACGTACTAGGAGTACTAGTGTTAAAAAAGAAAGGCGGGGTTTTCCTTCGATACAAATCCTCGTTTCACGTGTCAATTAATGCGTATTTTTTTCTCAAAAGACCAAAGAGCTAACCATCTCACTCCTCATCGCTTGATTAATGCAACGCCATGCAAACGAACCTTCTCACTTCCGCATGCATGCAGGGGATATTAATGTCCTTGGTTGCTAACCCCATCAATTTTGCCTCGATTAGTGTTAGTGGCCCTTTACAAATTGTAATTTTGATATACTGGCCTTGTGTACAAAAAAATGGAGGTAGTAACTATATTTGAATTCTTTGCCCATTGCGGTGACGTCGACGACTTTTTTTTGTGGTTTGGCGAAGTGCGTTTGACGAAGAACACCATTGAGGGAGACCACGGTAAGTCGTTCGCAAGTGCCGCTTGCAAGCCGAGACAACTGCCTTATTTGCATCCAGGAAGTCCTTTACTAGTACTACTACTAGGAGTACTAGTGCGGTGAGATGGTTTCTCGAAGAAGATGATGGAGAAGCGGAGTCGGTGAAGAGTGAAATGATAGTTGCTTCGTCCGTGCTTTGTGATTTGGCGCCTCACCGCTTTGTGATTTGTGATAGAAGGGACAGGGAGTAGACTCATGCTCTATCTTTTACTACTACATGCGTCCAAGCATGGGAGAAAGAGGAGAGATGTTGCATTTTCTATTCCTTCAATCAATCAATCAATCGAGGAGCTTCGGTTCCATCTTTTGGCTTTAGCAACGCCGTCCACAATGGTTCCCACGATGCCAAAAGCTATTTTCACATTTGGCTACACATTGTGGATGCCCTTAACCGTACCACTTGGTTTTGCTCCTGTGTGCTATCTATACAAATCTCAATTATATTGATCTAAAAAATTATAGAATCAAAGATTAGTAAAAAGGAGGTGATTTTTCTGTGCGGATGGCGGGGGAGGTTTCTTATTTTCGGAGGACGTTGTCCTGGCGGTTTGCTAACATGCGGTCCCACGTGTCAGTGCTTTACCAAGCTGATCCGCGTCCCACATGAGGCAGAACAACGGCAAAAGCAACATGTGGTTAAGTTGAAGAAGATGAGGGAGAAGCGACCAAGCTGATCCGCATCCCACATGAGGCAGAACAACGGCAGAAGCAACACGTGGTTAAGTTGAAGAAGATGAGGGAGAAGCGGATTCAGCAACGAGTGAAATGATGGTTGCTTCATCCCTCCAACTTCTTTTTATTAGCATTATTACTTCGTCCCTCCAACTTAATCTGGGAAAGGTGAAGCTTTGTGATTTGGCGCCTCATTGCTCATTACTACGCCGGCGCCATGGTAGGGTGCTTCACCCGGCTGCTCTGCTTGTATTCGGTATGGCACGTGGACCCGGTAGCTTGATGTCCCACATGTTGGCGAAAGGGACTAGAAGATTTATGAAAGCGGCGCTCCACTCTTACGATGGAGGAGTAGATTTACCTGACGGCCCGATGAATCTGTCACTTGTCTTGTATAGTACTATAGTTTTGTTGTTTCGCTCGATCCATCGATACAAACTCGATTAAACAGAAAGGGCGGATTTTTCCTTAGATGATAATCTTGGCCATATATTTCAAAGGCAATTTTAATGTATGCAAACTGAATAATTATAAGTAACAATATGATATCTAGTAAAACTAAAAACACATATGATTTATTGTGTTAGAGTGTAGTAGTAGTGTTGTATTGCATAGTTGTTAGATGTAACATGCGAGAACGTGTAGAGATGTAGTTTTGGAGGGCCTACAGAGAGAAAAGCGTAGTACGGTCACCGAACTTCAGAATAAGCTGATTACGGTCACTATATACGTTTTGCGGTGATTATCCGGTCACTTGCTCACAGTTCAGCATCGGATTGCACTTCATTGACCGGCCAAATAGTCTGCGTGGCGCCATGTTGACTAGTTAAATTGACCACGTTCCTTGTGGGTCCCACCTGTCAGTTCGCATAGGGAAAAGGTTAGATAAACACAAATTTATGCAGGCGCGACAAGGCTCCAACCCGTGCGCGGGAATCACCTGGTTGCGTATGTGTCTGTCAGGGCCTGATGTGTGCGCATGCACGTGTAGGTTGATCACTTGAGCGTGAGAGTGTGTGTTGGTCGTGTGGTGTACTGGTGTGTGCGTGCATGCGTGTGTGCGTGTGAGTGTTGCGCGCGTGCGTGGCTGCGTGTGTACGTGTGAGTGTTGCGTGCGTGCATGGGTGCATGTGTTTGTGTGAGTGTTGCGTGGATGGAGTTCGTGTGCATGCGTGCGTGTGTGTATAATCACCACACTAGTTCCTGTGTGTTAAAACAGACGGCTCAGCATACCAATACAAGGCCACCTTGTCTGCTGTGCCCGCGGTCATGACTTCGCACCACCGTCAAAATATTTTTTTTGTCGTTTGTTTTCATTCTTACTAGCAAGATGCCCGTGCGTTGCACGTAACATCAAGATGCATTTGTATGACTTGTTTATCTTGTGAGAGAAAAGGATGAGCGAGGAAGGCCTTATTTGCAAATGTGGAGAGGTGTGTGGGTACCTTTTGCAAAACTGCCATAGTTTCTTTCCTATCCGTCGATATAAATCGGACGGCCTATATTGGAGGATGGCGGGCACACCATCATCACCAACTCTGTTTTTATAAGAGTGTATTTTATGTATTTTATAATAGTGTAGATGTAGAGTAGATACAAGTTTATGGTGGGCACGATGT
Organism: Aegilops longissima; assembly: GCA_021605205.1. Taxonomy (NCBI): domain Eukaryota; kingdom Viridiplantae; phylum Streptophyta; class Magnoliopsida; order Poales; family Poaceae; genus Aegilops; species Aegilops longissima. The sequence continues at coordinate 92,830,573 of CM038678.1, forward strand.
TAGTGAGATAATGTGATTCAACACTAGATTAGGTGCCACGTGGAGCGTTCAACTGTCAACTAGTCATGTCATGAGCAAATACAAAGTTATACGGTGAGCCCGTGATCTGTATAATAACCACTAAGCGTGCGGCGACCGTAATGAGTGGATTATGAAGTCCAATGTATGTATCATGCTTTCACTTCAAATACAATGATCGTCATTGCATATATCGCGAGAGAAAGATGAAACACGCGTGAATTTTCTCGGGGCTTACTTTAGAGGACATGGAGATAGTTTTGTGTGCATACGTGAAAGGCGTCTGAGGGGTATCACGATGGAGAGAGATGCTCTTCGTTTCTCTTTATTATGACTAACTTTGTATATAGTATAAAAATATACAAATTCACAGTGCGGAATAAATATCATTGTGGGCACAATGCAATGCAAATTAGCGTTCGTACTCCTCCATATAACTTTGTAATGTTGTATATATGTAGAAACTCTAAAATAATTTTTTGGCCACACTTTATTCAAAAGGAATGTTGTATGTGAAATAAACGTGAAGAGAGGGCTTTTTAGATGTAACATCCCAAATTTTCCTATTTGGAATGTTTTACAATTATAGCTAAGCATCCTATGCATCCTGTTTGAATTTGAATACCATTTGAAGTTTCAGAGAGTTTTGAATTTGAAATTTGAATTCCAAACTTTGGCATGTGGGAAACAATTCCAAAACCAAGCCTGATAAATACTTGATCAAAAGTATGAGAGGAGCAAACATGACACTCCAAAAATATCAGAGGAAACAATGCCAAAAGAATTGGATTCAAATCTGAAATTTTATTTGAATTTGAAAAAATGGATTTTCATAAAGTTTGGATTTTGCTTTTGGAAAAATGTTCAAATGAAAGGGAATATTCCCCTGATCATTTTGGTATATATATACCCTATATAAAATATTTATAGTTTAGGTTTTATTTTTGTTTTTGGTTTTATTAAAAAAATAAAGGAAAAACCTTTTGGCGCCACCAAGACCCGCGCCTCGGCCACCCAGCACACCAGGCCCACCAACCGCCCACTAGGCCAACAGGCCAGCCCGACCGCCCGCCTCGCCTCCCCTCGCCCGATTCCCTAGGATCCGTCGCCCGACAAACTTCCCCTCTCTCTCTCAGCGACCCGTGGCCCCACCTCTCTTCTTCCCCTCGCCCACGCTTCGAACCTCGCCGGAGATCCGCGGGATCCCGAAGAATCCGGGATCCCGATCGCCCGATGCCCTTCCGCCCCTCGCCGGGCCCGCTATAAAGCCAGACCCTCCGCACCCCATTCCCCCCTAGCCTCATGAGCCCTCTCCTCTCTCTCCCAAGCCTTGGCCGAGCCCGAGCTCACCTCCGCCGCCAAAACCCTCGCCGTCGCCGCTCTGGTGCACCCCGACCCACCCCAACTCCACCGAACCATCCCCGAGCTCCCAAGACCTCCCGACGTCTCGCCAAGCTCGCTTGACCTTGAAGCCCCGAGCACTCTCGCCGCCGCCGCCGACGTCGCCGGAGTCCGGTAAGCCCCGGCATCCCCCCTCCACCGTTAGATCCTAAACCTAGGGTTAGGATTAGAAGCCCCCGAAGGGGTAAGTTTTAGTTAGAAAACCGGACGGCCGAGCGGTTTATTTTTTTAAGTTAGGTTTATTTTAGTTAGGCCGGTTCTGTTAGTTAAACCCTAGGCCCGTTAGACTAAACTACATACGGGGCACAGTATAGGCCCATTGGGCTTTTTCTTTTATTTAGATTTTCTGTTTTAGCGATTTGTTTCAAATTTCAAAATGTATATCTTTTGTTCTGTTTAATATTTTTGAGTGATTCTTTTTTTGTTGGATTGCAAATTTTATGTAGTTTCTGAAAAACATATATTTAGCTATGTTAAAAATAATTAAAAATGCTTTAATATTGTTTTAGTCAGAATAGCAAATCTGCTATAGTTTTAGTTAGAAAAATTATTTTTGCATGATTCTTTTTGCAATCACTTTATTTTGATATTGCTAAACCCTAGAAATTAACTTTGGTATTTTAGGATTAATAAATAATTAATTCTAGGCAGAATCCTATTAATCCTAATTAATTGATTAGTTCCTGTTTTCCTAATTAATTAATTAGTAAATTAATTTATTTTTAACTTGTGATTAGTTATTCTAGGTTAGTTTCTGTCATTCCATTAGATGAACTTTTATTTACAATTAATAAAAGTTTTAAATTAATTTTCCTAATAGAAATTGGATTAGGCCTAAAGTGAGTTTTATAATAGATATTTAATTAATTCTTTTTGCTCCTAGCTGCTTAGTTAATCCTTTTCTGTTAAGTTAACCTAAAACCATGATTAGGTTATGTTGAGGAATTTTTGTTATATAAAAACTATTTTTGCTATTGTTTGGAATAGGGAAAAACTTTGAATTTGATTTCTTTGAGTTTTTCCTTTTGATTTGGTTTTGATTGTTTTGTTGTGTTATGTTATCCTCGTTATCTTGTGTGATCCTCTTGCTTTGTGCTTATTATGTCATTGTTTGTCTCGGTAGAGTTCCCGGAGTGCGAAGCTTGCTACTACGACTCTTTAGCTTACGAGGATCATCAGCAAGGCAAGTTTTGATCATGTTATTTCTATACCTATGTTTTTGTGCATTAGTAGTTGTCACCACCCCACCATTGCATGCAGTAGTGAAATCTTGAAGTCATTAAACTTGAGTAGTATCATGTGGTAGGATGAACCAATCCCCTTGTTACCATGACCCCGGACGTAGTAGTTATCTTGCTATGCTCGTGAGAGCGGGATTTGGGATGAGTGAAATTCATAAGTAAGATGTGAGAGTCAATGATGATGATGATGACCCCATGGACTACAATGATCAAGATGGACTTGGAAAATCACTCTTTGGGTGGAGGATTTGTTGACGGGCACCTGGAGCACCAGTGGTGGCGGGATGCATGGAGAAGCGCCATGACATCCTGCGGAAAGCTTCACCCAGCCACGAAGAGAAGGATGGATGCCCCATGACCGGAAGCTTACAATGCAGCCGCAAGCCATTATGGGCTCTGGCTGGGTTGACCCTTGTAGTGAAGCTGGCTGGGCGGTACTACGAGAAGTAGGCGAACGGTAGGGTTGGATGGGTACCGCGGTGGCGGAAGAACTCTTTGGAAGACCTGTTTCATTCGTCCGTCTTCAAACACCATGAAGTGCGAAGATTTTAAAGGAGGAATGATTCTTGCGGGAAAGTCGCAAACCTCTGCAGAGTGTTTTAACCTAATCGATTAGCCGTGTCCCGATTACGGACATTTGAGCATCTGGACCTTGGAAGTATTCGGATATCTCAACACTTAACTCTAATGAATTAATTTGATGGGTCATGACTTAATAATAATTTGGGAACGAGATATTGGTTGGCGGAACCATCTCAATAACTACCAACAATTTGTAGTAATTTGCAAATAAGTCCATTGTAGTAGGATAAAATTGGCTTTACATAAAATGATGAAACTTAGAGCTCCACACCAAATATGCATATAGAGTTAGTAACTTTATTATTGTTGTTCTTCATAACTTGCCAGCTTATTCCAAAAGCTGACCTACATGGCTGCAACGTATTATGTTGCGAGATATATTCCGATCGGGAGTGAGGCTACGCTCCGCGCTTGGCGATTGCCCTTTGGAGTCGGATGGACTCGCTTTACCTCGGCGCTTCCGCAGCATTTTAGTTTATTTCTCATGAGTTGGCCTTGAGCGAATTTATTCCTTGTAATAAAGACTCTATATGAGAATCGATTAATGATATTCAGGTGTGATTGAACTTTGATTACTTTATCGATGTCTTGTGAGTACCAAAGATGATCTTGGGATGGTATGAACCACGTAGATTTGACCGATTTTGGGTCAGGTCGCTACATTAGATCAATGGGGTACGTGATGTAACATGTGTGAATGTGTAGTTGATGCCTAGAGAGGTATGTGTGTGTATTACGTATTCGAGAGAGGCATGGATAGAGGGCCCCCCCCGGGGGGGGGGGGGTGCATCATTTTAAATTTCATTTAAATTTGAAATGAGGATTTGTGAAATGATTCTGAGGGTTTCACAAATGCTCATTTCAAATTTAAATGAAATTTAAACATGATGCACACATGACTAGCTAGTCTAGGTCATACCAGAACTAGGGATGTGACACCATAGCCCCTCCGATGAAGTGTGAGTAGTTTACTTCAGACCTTCGGGTCCATGGCTAGTAGCTAGATGGCTTCTTCTCTCTTTTTGGATCTCAATACAATGTTCTCCCCCTCTCTCGTGGAGATCTATTCGATGTAATCTTCTTTTTTGCGGTGTGTTTGTTGAGACCGATGAATTGTGGGTTTATGATCCAGCTTATCTATGAATAATATTTGAATCTTCTCTGAATTATTTTATGTATGATTGAGTTATCTTTGCAAGTCTCTTCGAATTATCCGTTTGGTTTGGCCAACTAGATTGGTAGTTCTTGCAATGGGAGAAGTGCATGGCTTTGGGTTCAATCTTGCGGTGTCCTTACCCAGTGACAGAAAGGGTTGCAAGGCACGTATTGTATTGTTGCCATCAAGGATAACAAGATGGGGTATTTATTATATTGCATGAATTTATTCCTCTACATCATGTCATCTTGCTTAAGGCGTTACTATGTTTTTAACTTAATACTCTAGATGCATGCTGGATAGCGGTCGATGAGTGGAGTAATAGTAGTAGATGCAGAATTGTTTCGATCTACTTGTCACGAACGTGATGCCTATATACATGATCATACCTAGATAACCTCATAACTATGCTCAATTCTGTTAATTGCTCAACAGTAATTTGTTCACCCATCGTAGAATATCTATGCTCTTGAGAGAAGCCACTAGTGAAACCTATGGCCCCGGGGTCTATTCTCATCATATCAATCTCCATCACTTTTATACTTGCTTTGTTTTTACTTTTCCTTTTACTTTTTACTTTGCATCTATATACCAAAAATACCAAAAATATTATCTCTATCAGATCTCACTCTCGTAAGTGACTGTGAAGGGATTGACAACCCCTAATCGCGTTGGTTGCGAGTAGCTATCGTTTTGTGCAGGTACGAGGGACTCGCGGGTGGCCTCCTACTGGATTGATACCTTGGTTCTCAAAAACTGAGGGAAATACTTACACTACTGTGCTGCATCATCCTCTCCTCTTCGGGGAAAACCAATGCAAGCTCAAGAAGTAGCGAGAAGGATTTCTGGCACCGTTGCCGGGGAGTCTATGCAAAAGTCAACATACCAAGTACCCATCACAATCCCTATCACTCGCATAACATTATTTGCCATTTGCCTCTCGTTTGCCTCTCCCCCACTTCACCCTTGCCATTTTATTCGCCCTCTCTTTCCCAATTTCCTCCTCTCTTTCCGTTGCCTTTCCTCGTCTGTTTGTTTGCTCGTGTGTTGGATTGCTTGTTGTCGCGATGGCTCAAGATGCTACCAAATTGTGTGACTTCACCAATACCAATAATAATGATTTCCTTAGCACTGCGATTGCTCCTCTTGCCAATACTGAATCTTGTGAAATCAATACTGCTTTGTTGAATCTTGTTATGAAAGATCAATTCGCCGGCCTTCCTAGTGAAGATGCCGCTACTCATCTGAATAGCTTCGTTGATTTATGTGATATGAAAAAGAAAAAAGATGTCGATAATGATGTCGTTAAGTTGAAGCTATTTCCTTTTTCGCTTAGAGATCGTGCTAAAGCGTGTTCTTCTAATCCCTATGATAATCAAGATGAAGATCTAAAAGTTATTGATGTGTCCCCTATCAAATCTTTGATTTGCAATATGAATCTTGATGAAACTGAATATGATCTTCCTTTACCTAGAAGGCGTTCTAAGAATTCGGAGTTTTTAGATCACGATGATGAAATTGATAAAAGTGGGATGGAAAGAAACAAAAATCTAGATGTTGCTAAACCCACTATATTGGATCTCAAGGAATTTAATTATGAAAATTGCTCTTTAATTGATTGTATTTCCTTGTTGCAAACTGTGCTAAATTCTCCTCATGCTTATAGTCAAAATAAAGCCTTTACCGAACACATTGTTGATGCCTTGATGCAATCTTATGAAGAAAAACTTGAGTTGAAAGTTTCTATCCCTAGAAAACTCTATGATGAGTGGGAACCTACCATTAAGATTAAAATGAAAGATTATGAGTTTCATGCTTTGTGTGATTTGGGTGCTATTGTCTCCACTATTCCTAAAACTTTGTGTGATTTGCTAGATTTCCGTGACTTTGATGATTGCTCTCTAAACTTGCATCTTGCGGATTCCACTATTAAAAAGCCTATGGGAAGAATTAATGATGTTCTTATTGTTGCAAATAGGAATTATGTGCCCATAGATTTTATCGTTCTTGATATAGATTGCGATCCTTCATGTCCTATTATTCTTGGTAGACCTTTCCTTAGAATGATTGGTGCAATTATTGATATGAAGGAAGGGAATATTAGATTCCAATTTCCATTAAAGAAAGGCATGGAACACTGTCCTAGAAAGAAAATAAAATTACCATATGAATCTATCATGAGAGCCACTTATGGATTGCCTACCAAAGATGGCAATACCTAGATCTATCCTTGCTTTTATGCCTAGCTAGGGGCGTTAAACAATAGCGCTTGTTGGGAGGCAACCCAATTTTATTTTTAGTATCTAGCCTCTGTTTAGATGTTTTTTTATCTTTTAATTAGTGTTTGTGCCAAGTTAAACCTATTGGATCTTCTTGGATGACAGTTATTTGATCTTGCTGTAATTTCCAGAAACTTTGTGCTCAGTGCCTGAATTGTTGAAAATCACCAGAATGTGATAAAATACTGATTCCAATTGCTGCTGATCAATAAATTTTTTTTCCAGGTCGTCTAATTTTGGTAGAATGTTTTGAGTTCCAAAAGTTTGCGTTAGTTACAGATTGCTGCAGACTGTTCTGTTTTTGACAGATTCTGTTTTGCGTGTGTTGTTTGCTTATTTTGATGAATCTATGGCTAGTAAAATAGTTTATGATCCATAGAGAAGTTGAAATACAGTAGGTTTAACACCAATATAAATAAATAATGAGTTCATTACAGTACCTTAAAGTAGTCTTTTGTTTTCTTTCTTTAACGGAGCTCACGAGATTTCTATTGAGTTTTGTGTTGTGAAGTTTTCATGTTTTGGGTGAATTCTTTTGATGGATTATGGAATAAGGAGTGGCAAGAGCCTAAGCTTGGGGATGCCCATGTCACCCCAAGATAATCCAAGGAAACTAAAAAGTCAAAGCTTGGGGATGCCCCGGAAGACATCCCCTCTTTCGTCTACTTCCATCGGTAATTTACTTGGAGCTATATTTTTATTCACCACATGATAAGTGTGTTGCTTGGAGCGTCTTGTATTATTTGCGTCTTTGCTTGTTAGTTTACCACAATCATCCTTGCTGTACACACCTTTTGAGAGAGCCATACATGAATTGAAATTTGATAGAATACTCTATGTGCTTCACTTATATCTTTTGAGCTTGATAGTTTGCTCATAGTGCTTCACTTATATCTTTTGAGCGTGATAATTTTTGCTCCAGTGCTTCACTTAGATCTTTTAGAGCACGGTGGTGGATTTGTTTTAAAGAAACTTGATCTCTCATGCTTCACTTAGATTATTTTGAGAGTCGTTAATAGCATGGTAATTTGCTTAATGTTAATATACTTGGTATTCAAGATATGTGAAACTTTATTTTGAGTGCGTTGAGTACTAAGATAAGTTTGATGCTTGATAATTGTTTTGAGATATGGAGGTGATAATATCAAAGTCGTGCTAGTTGAGTAGTTGTGAATTTGAGAAATGCTTGTGTTGAAGTTAGCAAATCCCGTAGCATGCACGTATGGTTAAAGTTGTGTAACAAATTTGAAACATGAAGTGTACCGGCTTGTGCATCCTTATGAGTGGCGGTCGGGGACGGCGATGGTATTTTCCTACCAATCTATCCCCTAGGAGCATGAGCGTAGTACTTGATTTTGATGACTTCTAAATTTTTGCAATAAGTATATGAGTTCTTTTAACTAATGTCGAGTCCATGGATTATACACACTTTTACCTTTCCGCCATTGCTAGCCTCTTGATGCCGTGCATTGCCCTTTCTCACCTTGAGAGTTGGTGCAAACTTCACGGTGCATCCAAACCCGTGATATGATCGCTCTTTCACACATAAACCTCCTTATATCTTCCTCAAAACAGCCACCATACCTACCTATTATGGCATTTCCATAGCCATTCCGAGATATATTGCCATGCAACTTTCCACCGTTCCGTTCATCATCATCATGACATACTTTACATTTGTCATATTGCCATTGCATGATCATGTAGTTGACATCGTATTTGTGGCAAAGCCACCATGCATTATTTTTCATACATGTCACTCTTGATTCATTGCACCATCCCGGTACACCGCCGGAGGCATTCATATAGAGTCATACCTTGTTCTAGTTTCGAGTTGTAATCCTTATGTTGTAATCAATAGAAGTGTGATTGTCATCATTATTAGAGCATTGCCCAAATAAAAAAAAGGAGAAAGGACAAAAAAAGGCCCAAAAAAATTAAATAAAAAGGGCAATGCTACTATCTCTTTTTCCACACTTGTGCTTCAAAGTAGCACCTTGTTCTTCAGTAGCGAGTCTCATATATTGTGCTTCAAAGTAGCACCATGTTTTTCATATAGTGAGTCTCATAAGTTGTGTTTTTATACTAGTGGGATTTTTTCATTATAGAACTTGGCTTGTATATTCCTACGATGGGCTTCCTCAAATGCCCTAGGTCTTCATGAGCAAGCAAGTTGGATGCACACCCACTAGTTTTCTTTTGTTGAGCATTCATTTATAGCTCTAGTGTATCCGTTGCATGGCAATCCCTACTCCTCATGTTGACATCAATTGATGGGAATCTCCATAGCCCGTTGATTATCCTCGTCAATGTGAGACTTTCTCCTTTTTTGTCTTCTCCACACAATCCCCATCATCATATTCTATTCCACCCATAGTGCTATATCCATGGCTCACGCTCATGTATTGCGTGAAGGTTGAAAAAGTTTGAGGTTATTTAAGTATGAAACAATTGCTTGGCTTGTCATCGGGGGTATAGAAGTTGGGAACATCTTTGTGTGACGAAAATGAAGCATAGCCTAACTATATGATTTTGTAGGGATGAACTTTCTTTTGCCATGCTATTTTGAGAAGACATAATTACTTTGATTAGTATGCTTGAAGTATTATTATTTTTATGTCAATATGAACTTTTGTCTTGAATCTTTCGGTTCTGAATATTCATACCATGATTAAGAAGATTTACATTGAAATTATGCCAAAGTATCACTCCGCATCAAAAATTCTCTTTTTATCATTTACCTACTCGAGAACAGTAGGAATTAAGCTTAGGGATGCGATCGTCTCCAACGTATCTATAATTTTGATTGCTCCATGCTACTTTATCTATTGTTTTGGACTGTAATGGGCTTTATTTTCCAGTTTTATATTATTTTGGGACTAACCTATTAACGAGAGGCCCATCCTGAATTGCTTGTTTTTGCCTTTTTCAGATTTGAGAGAAACATAATATCAAGCGGAGTCCAAACGGAATGAAATCTTGAAACGTGATTTTCTCATCGATAAGACCAGGAGACTTGGACCCTCCGTCAAGAAAGCCATGAGGCGGTCACGAGGGAGGGCGCGCCCCGGCGCGCCCACCTCGTGGGACCCTCAGCTCTACCGACGTACTCCTTCCTCCTATATATACCTCACGCACCCCAAGCGATCGAACAGGGCCAAAACCTAATTCCACCGCCGCAACTTCCTGTATCCACGAGATCCCATCTTGGGGCCTATTCCGAGCTCACGGGAAGGGCATCCACCACGGAGGGCTTCTACATCAACACCATAGCCCCTCCGATGAAGTGTGAGTAGTTTACTTCAGACCTTCGGGTCCATAGCTAGTAGCTAGATGGCTTGTTCTCTCTTTTTGGATCTCAATACAATGTTCTCCCCCTCTCTCGTGGAGATCTATTCGATGTAATCTTCTTTTTGCGGTGTGTTTGTTGAGACCGATGAATTGTGGGTTTATGATCCAGCTTATCTATGAATAATATTTGAATCTTCTCTGAATTCTTTTATGTATGATTGAGTTATCTTTGCAAGTCTCTTCGAATTATCCGTTTGGTTTGGCCAACTAGATTGGTAGTTCTTGCAATGGGAGAAGTGCATGGCTTTGGGTTCAATCTTGCGGTGTCCTTACCCGAGGATGAGAAAGGGTTGCAAGGCACATATTGTATTGTTGCCATCGAGCATAACAAGATGGGGTATTTATCATATTGCATGAATTTATTCCTCTACATCATGTCATCTTGCTTAAGGCGTTACTCTGTTTTTAACTTAATACTCTAGATGCATGCTGGATAGCGGTCGATGAGTGGAGTAATAGTAGTAGATGCAGAATCGTTTCGATCTACTTGTCATGTACATGATGCCTATACATGATCATACCTAGATAACCTCATAACTATGCTCAATTCTGTCAATTGCTCAACAGTAATTTGTTCACCCATCGTAGAATATCTATGCTCTTGAGAGAAGCCACTAGTGAAACCTATGGCCCCCGGGTCTATTCTCATCATATCAATCTCCATCACTTTTATAATTGCTTTGTTTTTACTTTGCCTTTTACTTTTTACTTTGAATCTATATACCAAAAATACCAAAAATATTATCTCTATCAGATCTCACTCTCGAAAGTGACCGTGAAGGGATTGACAACCCCTAATCGCGTTGGTTGGGACTAGCTATCGTTTTGTGCAGGTACGAGGGACTCGCGCGTGGCCTCCTACTGTATTGATACCTTGGTTCTCAAAAACTGAGGGAAATACTTATGCTACTGTGCTGCATCATCCTCTCCTCTTCGGGGAAAACGAATGCAAGCTCAAGACGTAGCAGCAAACCTCATGAGGGACTTGTGACGTGAGCCATGACGAACGACGTCAGGGGGATGCCAGGCGGGCGCCAGTGCACGCAGCGTCCACATTTCCTCTTTGGTGCTAAGGAGGCAAGCGCAGACGAAGAGTAGCGAGGCATCAGGCAAAGGTTGCCATATTGGTGCAACAAGACCAAGACCAGGAGGACGGCAAGGCGGAGGTCATCGTGGAGCCCAAGATGGCGTCATCCCAGGGCTTTTCGCAGGCGAAGACCGCTTTTGTCAGGATTGCTTGTACTAGCTACCCCCCTTCAAATTTGCCCGCCGTTGTTGGCTCCCTTCCCGCTCAACATTTGAGAAGAGGACCAGGGCCTCTATAAATAGGCTTAGCCACCACAGTAGAACGGAGAGACTCGAACGGGAACTCGAACAGATCGAGAAGCCAACACACGCACAAGAACACCTCGACCTCAGGAGGCTGTTTGACGGTGTCCTGGACTAGGGGGTACTCACCACGTCGTCTCCCGATCAGTTGGATTGGGCCGAGGATCCCCATGGTCATATACTCATGGGCCAGTCCGGACAGTTGCCGCATACAAGGAAGATTCCACAAGACTTGGCGATCAAGACAAGGACTCGTCCCCCACCGGCGTATTCGGCTAGGACTCTTGTTATCCTAGGCCTCTGGTGCATTATATAAACCAGGGCCAGGCTAGTCGACATATACACAATAAACAACAATCATACCATAGGCTAGCTTCTAGGGTTTAGCCTCCTTGATCTCGTGGTAGATCTACTCTTGTACTACCCATATCATCAATATTAATCAAGCAGGGCGTGGGGTTTTACCTCCATCAAGAGGGCCTGAACACAGGTAAAACATCGTGTCCCTTGTCTCCTGTTACCATCCGCCTAGACGCACAGCTCGGGACCCCTACCGAGATCCGCCAGGTTTGACACCGACATTGGTGCTTTCATTGAGAGTTCCGCTGTGTGTCCGCAAAAGGTCGATGGCTCGCTGCAGATCAAGCTGCGACTTGGCATCTTCGTCACCAGCTCACCGGTCACCTTGGTTCGACCAAGGACTGCGCCCTACCTCCGATCGTCATGTTCGGATGAGGGCCTTCATCAACATAAACTCCGATCTCTATCAAGATCATGGAGGAATCATCCAGGGAGCCCGGGGGCTCAACATCGATATTGCCCTCAGGCGACCATACTGTTTTTCTGGAGAGCGGACTTTTGTCCGCCGCCACCGCCTCCTCAAGCGTCGTTTTAACGATTGCTTCGGTGGAATTGTGCGGAATTGAGTCTACAACAACCCTGGTCGAGTTCCGATGGAGGAATCTCTGGCAATCTCTGATATACCGGAGCCACATTGAATCTGGACGAGAATCCGGACGAGTTTAGGGCGTGGTGTCCAGCTTCTAGCTCGGACTTCCTTTGGAAGATCCAACCGTTGATCGGCTGCGGAATTCCTATATCTACCACCCCTCAAAAGTTCAGCTAGATCCGACCGTCCAAACTCTGGGAACCTTCCGATTAGTGCATCACTTTTCTGATCTATTTTCTGCGCGAAAACGAATCCGACCGAGTTCGTCTTTTTTATGAACAGGATTTGGACATCCTTTTGAAGGAAGTTTTGTATGGGGTATTGTGTTTTGTTTTCGAACACATCCCACTGACTTTAAGATCTTTTGAACATGATCTTCAACATCATCTTTGGTGTCAAACCAGTCCGCAATATTGCTCCACGGCTGCCGACCTGCGCTGACACGTCGTCACTTTGTTGAGCCGAGCTCAACTTCTTCAGATCATCATCTCGGCAGGCGAACAAGAGTCCGCATCGCAAAGGATAAATCATCACCAACATCGCCGCCCCACGGATTACGGGAGCGGCATATCGGCATCGCCGCACGGTCGCTTCATCAAGCCGGCATCGACCACGTCACGACCTACTTCGACATCTCGGTTGGACCGGGGGCTTCGCCATCTCTTCATCAACCTACTCCGGACACTTCAGCGTCATTAGCCGACCAGGCAATGGGTGCGCGGATCGAGTCTCAATTTTGGGAATCACCATTCTTCAGATTGCTATAATAAATAAACCAGGTGCTATTAATCCTAGTATTTTTTGCTTGTTCGGGTTCATTTTTCCCAACGAATTATTACTCTGGTTTGTCCATCATATGTACGCAGGTCTATCAAATGGTGGCTGCATTAACAACGGTTGCATGGTGGTTCGGTCAGTTTCCGTACATAGTCCAGCGAACGCCGCATCCGGAACTCGAACCGACCTGTGAATTCAGGCCTTGCCATGCCTTTACCGCATCACGCCGCCGCCCTGCATCGACATTGACTTCGGCGCCAGGCCATATTTCTTTTATTACTCACTTTGCATAAATTATTTATTATGCAACATTTTTTTCTTAATTCCTATTATTACTATTATCCCCGGTCTGCACTATTTATTGTGCACAGGAAAATGATCCAGCCGGACTATATCCTTTGGCGTCTCCTCGGCTGGACGGGGGGCTTCGTCAACACTTCATTACCCCATGCAGGGGACTTCAGCATCACTCTGACATCCTGCATTGACCGTGCTATGTCACCACTTCGGAGTGCTGAGCTCTTTTGCTCCACCACCTCGGGATCTGCTTGGGGGATGGAACCTTGTCCCGCATCAAGCTCGGACCGCGTCGTCAATACCGAACACATTAACCAGCTAAGTTGCCTTCATGCTCAAAGTTTTAAATTTTAACTTGTGTTCGGCTCGACCAAGCATTATACTTTTTTGGAAAAAAGTTGCTTGTAAAATTTTTCCTTGTCGAAACTTTGTTCACTTTTACTTGACGCGCTACCAGCGCTCATTATACACAGGGGCTTCTTTAACATAAGCTTATTAATCGGGCTTTATGCCCAACACATGTGTCACACTTCCGCATGTACCTTTTATTCACCATTATATGCATCGATATGACTTAAGTTTTGGCCAAGCTGGGTTGCTCGGCTCTGTGCTTATCCCTCGTTCCCGATTGTTCGGCTAGGTGGTAAAGGAGCACCTCTGCGATTATTCTTGCCGGGTCAGCGGATGTGTACCTCGGGCGGGTGAAGCGAAAGCTAAGCGTTCTTAAGGGAATACTCGGTCGGTGAACTAAAAGATGATTTCTTACCTATTCATTTACCTGCCCCGGATGTTTTTCTGCTCTTTTCGCAGTCCGGACATGCACTTTAGGGCATGCCTCCCGAGAAAGGAACCCCTAACGGAACTATTCTCCCGGAAGATGTTTCTTACTAACCATGTAATATAACATAACTAGTTGGGCACTTGTCTGATAAAGCACTAATGACCCCTATGCCTGGTCTCCACGCATGCCTCGATTTTTATAACCGCGAGGGTATTCAGACACACTCCGGACTATCGGGTCCAGAGGTTGAAGCGAAAAGGTCCGCTACGACAAACGATTTACAATCTGGCTAGAAGGCATTTTACATGTCACCTTACATTATATAGTCAACTTTTACCCAAGTCACTTGGGGGCTCTTATGTTTATTTGAGCCGTTTTATAATAAGTGTTTTTCTTCTTAGTCGTTGCAGAGTTTTTATTATTATTTATCACTCCTTTTCTCGACACGAGTGTGCGGTCACTAGCCGGGGAGCCTAATTTCTCTCTCAAAACCGCTAGATTTTAGTTTTCTAAACTGGCCTAATGAGAAGTACTCCGCCTTGGGATGGGAGGCTGAAGCCGTGGGCTGACCAGCAAAGTCTTGAGATAGGATGTGTCATGTTAAAGCACGGCGAAGCACTTTTTTTTCTAAAGTCCAATTTTGGATTGGCATCGAACACGTGATCATGTTCGACGTCATGTTTTTACCGCGTTTTTTGGTTTTCAAGCTTTTGGCACTTTTAAACTATTTGTGTGTTTTCAGCACAAGTCTCATGATGCAACGCGGACACCTTTAGAGATTCGGCAAAAACATTCTCGGATATTGCTATATATGCATCAGTTTGATTGTGTCTTGGTCAATCGTTGGGTTGCCCGGCCCGCTTGCCTCCTACGTTCCGCTTTGTTCGGTTAGGTGTGCAAAGGAGAACCACTGCGATTGTGCTTCCAGCTCGCATGGTCAAGCACCTCGATGGAGAAAGCCAAACCGATCGTCACAATAGGTGTAAACTGGTCAGCGATCCGATGACTATATTAAATAATGGGCCATTTATAACATTGGCGAAGTGTTTCCGGCTTGACCTCAACTGTCGCCGAACACTACCGGGGGCTATTAAATGGCCTCCCAAACTAAATCCTCGATCTTTTGCTCTTACATTGGAGCTGAGGTTTCATGATCATGCTTAGCATGAAAACCCAAAGAAAGGAACCGATAGCGGGACTATTTTCTTTGGAAGACATTTCTTCTGTTAAACAGTAATATAACATATCTCTCTGCGTACCTTTGTTTATAAAACCGTATGGCCAGATTGCCTTGTTTGTCGTAAATCTTTGCCCTCATAAAGGCTTTATAAAGTAGGACAAACACTCCTCGACTCTTGGCCGAGGAGGTTGAAGTGATGGTCGGTCAACAAAGTTTTGTACAATGCGGATCCGAGCATTAATGACGTAAAGCACTTGGATACATAGAGTCATTACACATAATTTGTGATTTTACTATGGATATCGATCCTTAATTGGCCTCCGTGCCCGCATTAAGGCTCGGGGATCTTGGGCTTCGGGCTTATTATTTACAAATATTAAAGGGCACATCGATCCCCGATCTGGTATTGCCACCGACCGGTGTCTCGGGGCTCTTGCATTACTGTTCTATGCGAAAATTTTAAGTGCAATCTGAGTTTCGAGGAGATTTTGATCCTCGGGTTGGTCGGCCGCACCCAACCCGAGTCTCGAGGATGAGCACGCCGCTTTTGTGTCGAAGTATTCTCGCCGAGCTAGGACTTGATCCTCGGACCGATTTTGCAAATCAACTTTGAGTCTCGGCAGCTCTGGGATCAGCGGTCTTATGTCATCCTTCATGTGCATCTCGGGTTTTAGACCGATACCCACCTTGAGGGCTACCGGCTATATATCTCGGCAGATAATAAATTGCACCGATCAAAAATATTGACAAAAATTGGCCCACATTCGGGGTGGTGCACCACCTCGGAAGCAGTTCGGCATAAAGCTCGGACGCTAGTGGCTGGCTACATAAAGGGCATTTCCGGCATTAAGCTCGGCTAAACTCCTTCAAACTTCTTTGAACCAAGGTGATTTACGACACCTCGGATACAGTCCGGCGTTGGAGCTCGGTTACATAATCCGGCGTTGGAGCTCGGATACAGTCCGGCATTGGAGCTCGGATACATAATCCGACGTTGGAGCTCGGATACAGTCCGGCGTTGGAGCTCGGATACATAGTCCGGCGTTGGAGCTCGGATACATTCCGGCGTTAGAGCTGGGAAGCAGTCCGGCGTTGGTGCTCGGCTGCAAAAGATACCTCGAATGCAGTCCGACGTTGGAGCTCGGACGCAAGAGGATGCTGCCGCTCGGGAACAATTTTGAACCCGAGGTGTGGCATAAAAATAACAAGGCATTGATAAAGGCCAGAAACTTAAAGGGGCTCCTCGGATACCCGACGTGTAAACTCGTCGAATGCATTTCGGCGATCCTCAAGATCGAAGATGAGAAGATTTGTTGAACCAGTTTTCAAGACCGACGACCGAAGATGAAGAACAGTTCGGAAGAATCGAGGAGCGTCCCCAACTTGAAGACCTGTTCAGGGGGCTCTTGATGGTGTCTGGACTAGGGGTACTCACCACGTCGTCTCCCGATCAGTTGGATTGGGCGAGGATCCCCATGGCCAGATACTCATGGGCCAGTCCGGACAGTTGCCGCATACAAGGAAGATTCCACAAGACTTGGCGATCAAGACAAGGACTCCTCCCCCACCGGCGTATTCGGCTAGGACTCTTGTTATCCTAGGCCTCTGGTGCATTGTATAAACCAGGGCCAGGCTAGTCGACATATACACAACAAACAACAATCATACCATAGGATAGCTTCTAGGGTTTAGCCTCCTTGATCTCGTGGTAGATCTACTCTTGTACTACCCATATCATCAATATTAATCAAGCAAGACGTAGGGTTTTACCTCCATCAAGAGGGCCCGAACCTGGGTAAAACATCGTGTCCTTTGTCTCCTGTTACCATCCGCCTAGACACACAGTTCGGGACCCCCTACCCGAGATCCGCCGGTTTTGACACCGACACTGTTCTTCTCTTGTACTGTTCATCATCAGCCCAAGAGGCAATCCACCACCACCACACTGGAGTAGGGTATTACACCACAACAGTGGCCTGAACCAATAGAAACCCCGTGTATCTTTCTGTGTTGTGAGTTCGTCGAGTTCGTCCGCAAGATCTTAGCGAGCTAGAGCTTAGATCGGTAGGGGGGAAAGACTTCACGCGCACCCCAATGTTCGAACCTTAAGGGTTTGCCGGAACCCCACATCCGACAAAGGCATACAAGGTTCAACGCCCAGTGTACTATATTTCTGAAGTCTTAACCCCATCCAAGCAGAGGTATCCACATTATCAGAAGCTTGCCTATGGGATTTACTTGACCATAAAGAAGTTTGCACATTACTTCTCAGATCATTCAATTACAGTCATCAGCGACGCTCCATTGTTAGAAATATTGAATAACAGATATGCAACTGGTCGAGTGGCTAAATGGGAGATTGAACTCCTCCCGCTGGATATCAAGTTTGAGGCAACGAAAGCAATCAAATCTCAAGCAATAGCAGATTTTCTCGTCGAGTGGATTGAACAACAGCTGCCGACTCAGATTCAGTCGGAACATTGGACTATGTTTTTCAACGGGTCCATGATGTTGAATGGTTCAGGTGCTGGGGTAGTCCTGGTATCTCCATGAGGCGACAAGCTCAGTTATGTTCTCCAGATTCACTTCGACTCCTCCAATAATGAAGCCGAATATGAGGCACTTTTGTACGGGTTGCGTATGGCCATTTCACTCGGCGTCCGGCGCCTAATGGTCTACGGCGACTCGGATTTGGTGGTCAATCAAGTGATGAAGGAATGGGACGTGAGGAGTCCAGCTATGACTGGTTATTGCAATGCAGTGAGGAAATTGGAAAAGAAGTTGAAGGGTTAGAGTTGCACCATATACCACGACTGAAGAACCAGGCAGCCGATGACCTGGCAAAGATTGGGTCCAAGAGGGAGCCCATTCCCAGCAATGTGTTTTTGGAGCATGTTCACACACCTACCATACAAGAAGATCCCTTCACAGAAGAGCCACCACAGCCCAAGAGTCCTACTGATCCAACTGAAGTTGAAATCCCAGCCGTGGTCGACTTGATCATGGAAGTTTTGGTCGTCATTCCGGATTGGACAATGCCATACATTGCATATATTTTCAGGAAAGAACTTCCAGAGGATGAAGAGGAGGCTCAACAGATCGCCCATCGATCCAAAGCCTTTACTGTGATGGGTGGTCAGCTTTACAGAGAGAGTTTTACTGGAGTCAGTCAGAAATGCATCACGCCAGAAGAAGGCTGAATGATCCTCAATGATATCCACTTGGGGACCTGTGGTCACCATGCGTCCTCTCGGACCATCGTGGCCAAAGCATACCGAGCCAGGTTTTATTGGCCACATGCTAACGAAATGGCAAAATAAATAGTCGACAAGTGTGAGGGCTGCCAGTTCTACTCCAACTTGTCCCATAAACCTGCTTCGGCCTTGAAGACAATTCCACTCGTCTGGCCATTTGTAGTTTGGGGATTAGATATGTTTGGACCTCTGAGGACTGGCAGGAGCGGCTTCACTCATGTGCTTGTAGCAGTCGACAAGTTCCCTAAATGGATTGAAGCTAAACCTATCAAAAACCTCGAAGCAAGTACTCTTGTCAGCTTCATCAAGGAGTTAACATTCAGATATGGGGTTCCGCATAGCATCATCACAGATAATGGGTCAAACTTTGATTCAGAAGAGTTCAGAGCATTCTGTGCTTCCCAAGGCACTCGGGTCGACTGTGCCTCGGTCGCTCACCCTCAGTCTAATGGACAAGCAGAAATGACAAACATTTTGATCCTCAAAGGGCTGAAACCCCGATTGATGCATGACCTCAAGCATGCAGCAGGTGCTTGGGTGGACGAGCTACCATCAGTACTTTGGGGATTGAGAACAACTCCAAATTGGTCGACTGGTCGAAATCCGTTCTTCCTAGTCTACGGGGCTGAAGCTGTACTTCCGAGTGACTTACTTCATAATGCACCCTGAGTGGAACTCTTCTCAGAAGCCGAAGCAGAACAAGCTCGACAAGATGTTGTTGATCTTCTGGAAGAGGAAAGGGAGATGGCCCTAATCCGGTCGACCATTTATCAGCAAGACCTTCGTCGATTCCATGCTAGAAACGTGATAGGTCGAGCATTTCAAGAGGGAGACTCGGTTCTCCGAGTAGATCAGCAACGACCGCACAAGCTTGTGCCCGCGTGGGAAGGTCCCTTCATCATCACCAAGGTGCTCCACATTGGAGCGTATCACCTCTATAATGTGGAGCACAATAAAGACGAGCCGCGCGCTTGGAATGCAGAGTTGCTCCGTCATTTTTATACTTAAACACTCAGACTATTGAGATGTAATAAGAAATACCTTTTTAGTTTGTTTATCAAAGACACAGTTTTTCACTCTTCTAAATGATTGTTGTCGCTTATACATGCGTTTGAAATCCCCCAGTGGGTAGCTTAGCTGCGAATCCGTTTCGCCTAAGCTTGAAAAAATCCTACCGAGTGAAGAGCAAGCCTCTCACTTGGGGGCTTAGCTGCGAATCCGTTTCGCCTAAGTTTCAAAAAATCCTACCGAGTGAAGAGCAACCCTCTCACTCGGGGGCTTAGCTGCAGTCCAGTACTCGCCTAAGTTCAAAGAAATCGCACCGAGTGAAGAGCAACCTTCTCACTCGGGGGCTTAGCAGCAGTCCAGTACTCGCCTAAGTTCAAAGAAATCCCACTGAGTGAAGAGCAACCCTCTCACTTGGGGGCTTAGATGCAGTCGATGCTACGCCTAAGTTCAAAGAAATCCCACAGTGAAGAGCAACCCTCTCACTCGGGGCTTAACTTCTGATCAGATGCTACGCCTAAGTTCAAAACACGTTCCAAGTGAAGAACAATCTTCACTCTCGAGGACTTGGCTACACGCTCCTCAGAGCTGCGCCATAAATACAATGTGCGCTTCATCCTAATCCACAAGGATGACGAGGTGCAGGTCGACTGCAACCTTCACCTCTGAGCTGCATCCCGATCCGCAAGGATGACGAGGCGCAGGTCACCCGTGACCCTCTCCTAAGAATTGTGTCGTAAACATAAAAGACTGTTCCGAGTGAAGAAATAAGTTCCACTCGAAGGCAAACACAAGCATATTCAAAGAAAGGCCAATTTAAAGACAAATCCCAGGAGGTTCTAAACCGCGGATTAAAGTACTCGGGCATCAGACCTGAAGGAGTTTAACGATTACAAAAACCACTCGGCATACCGAGGCAAATTTAATCAGATCATAAAAGTTTGTTCATTCCGCGGGAGGAGGACTGGCAATGTTGTGGAATTGTCACGGCAGATGTCCTCGTGAAAGGACTTAGTCGCAGGGCCATCGAACGGGTTAACTTAGAGGGGTTAAAGCGGACACAAAGACACGGGAGTTATACTAGTTCGCCCCTTCGATGAAGGTAAAGCCTCGTCTAGTTGTGATGGGATTGATGTGATTTGGCGACTAGGGAGCAATAACCGCCTAAGCCTCGAATTGTCATCCTAAACCGCCGCCGGTCGTCCCTTATATACAGGTTGGCCTTGCGGCGGTCTCTGAGTCCCGACCGGCTCATACAAGTGTCGGCTCGGTCTCTTCTCTCTTATCTTACAACACAAGTTACAAGACTAAAGCGGTTTACATAAGCGGACCCTAATTACGCCTCACAGGCTCTGGGCCTCCTTTGTGGGCCCGGATCATGGATTTAGGTAACCCGGCCCCTCGAGGCGGTTCGCACTTAGTAGTTATATCCCCAACATTAGGCCCCAGTTGACTTGAACGGTTCATGTTAATCTTCAACATCTTCGAAACTCTTGATCTCCTTCATATTTAAGTAAACCGCCATCTGCTTGAACCGCGTGACATCATCCTCCGATTCCCATGACAGGCGCCTTGACGTCATCTTTAATAAAGAAATCCAAACAGTAAGAATCCCTTCATTTAATACTATCCCGGAAATCGAGGCGGCCGCTGCGCCGTCCGCCGCTTTTGACTCCTTGATTCTCGCGCTCGTTAATTGCCCTGTTCCTTATAAATAAACCGGGAGGCTCTTTCTCTTCTTCTTTCGCACTTCTTCTTCCTCGCGACGCTCCCGCTCTTGAAGCTCCGCCGTTGCCGCCGACCTTCGACCGCCGCGTCAACGCCAGGCCGCTGCATCAACCTGACTGGACCAGAAGCTCTTTAGCGCTCCTCGCCGCTTCGGCGCTCGTCGAGTAAGCTCCTCTTGAGCCCTAGATCCACATCTGAAGGTCCTTGTTCCTCTTGTAGTTCATGGGTGTTCATCGTAGTGTCCTCATACCTGCCCTGCCATGGCCGTATGATTCGGCCGTAGTACACATCCTGTGCGGCGACCGCTCCGCCATCAGTTTTACTCCTTGTTCATCTTTCATTTTGTTCAGATCTTCTTGTTTAGGACGTCTGAACCTTCCGCCCTCTATGAGGCTTGCATAGGTCATAAAATTTTCCTCACTGAACCTTCGGTAGATCTAAATTACTTCCATTCGCATGTGAAATCTGTTTCTGTTCACACTTAGTAGATTTTTCAGTTCTGTCTCTTTTGGCGGTTTGACTTTTGATAGCTAATCCGTCACTCCATTAGTCCTCAGTTAAACCGAATTGAAAGCTAGCTGCCGAATTTCCGGTTTAACATTATATAATGTGCTGAACCTTTTAACGGTGAACCGTTTTCCTTTTCTTTAAGTAGTTTAGTCTTCCGGAATGGCCCCTCAATTCTCAGCTTGCAATTGGGTCGGTCCAAGATCAACTGAAAGCATAACTCAGCGGATCGTCACCACTGGCGCTTTGGCTTCAAAAATGTCCTCCATCGGCGTGTTCGGATGCGAATTCCCTCGAGCCGCAAGAAGGAGAAGTAATTGTGTTTATGCAGCACTTAGACGGGGATTCTGCCGCCGGTTCAAAATTCTTCGGGGCGTCCTCGCAAGTTTTCAACTCCATCCGCAGGATATTGGCCCGAACTTCGGTGTCAAACATATGCAATTTTCAAGTTTTCGTGAAGTCTATCTTCAAGAAGAACCATCTGTGGAGCTGTTCGGGATTTTTCCACTTGAACCGTCGTGCAAATTTTCGATGGTCCCAACACGAGCTGGGCGGCGTTTCAATCGAAGAGGAAGGAAGTGGACTTTCCTCACGCCAAACACCACAGCCATCAAAAGATTGGAACCAAACCTGGTTCTCTGCCGAACACTGCTCACCTTAGCGAAAATCCTTTGCCGAGTTACCGTCCTCACCGGCTCAACAACCACCATCCGCTGCCTTTACGCTTAACCGCCGCGGAACGGAAGAACTTCGCGCCTCAAATTGTCAAGCTCCGGGCTCTAATGGCCAATGGCTTAACTGGTGTGGACCTTGTGCGGTGTTGGGTTTCTTGGGGCGTCTTGCCACTAAGCCGCCGGCGCGGATTGATGCACGAATACACTGGCAGCCTCCAAGACCCTCAAAGACGTCACGAGCTACCAATAACAGAACTTGAAGTCACCGAGATAGTGAAGCGGATGCTGGATGAACCGATCTCTGTCTGTAGCCAAACCAGGCTGGCTCCCTTCCGTGTTGCCAACAAACCGCCTGCGGTAGGCTCTACTCACCGCTTTCCTGACATTAATGCCTTGTTGACATATATTAATTCTTTGCTCCTTCTCAGGCTAACAGCTCATACAGGCGTACCAAACCGGCTCGGGCGCGCGTGTAAATTCAAGGCCACCAAGAAGGTTGGCAAGAAGAAAACCGCCGAGTCTTCTCGATCCGCGGAGGGCGAAGAATCGAAGTTGAGTAAAACTTGATATCCTTACGAGGTCGCCGTAAACCGGCTCTCCTCTTTGTGTTTCTTCTTGCTTTTGATTTGTCCCTTTGTATTCCTTTTCTTGACAATTTTACCTCCGGGATGATCTTTGAAGCCGGTCATGCCGACCACTGTTGAGGTAATCTTTCTTTCTTCAAATCCGACCTCGTGCGGTTAAAAAGAATTAAATCGCGCCGTCCGGAAAGTGAAAAAATATCATTCCTGTGCTTATTTGAATCAAAACCTTTCCTTGAAGACACAAAGAGGCTGAAGAGCGCCCGCGACCGGCACGATGGTCAGCGGATTACCTCATCCGGTTTACGGATACACCAACCGGAGCGTCGTCGAGGTGACTTGTTCTCTGGCGTTATCCCTTAAAGGTTTCTTCCGATGTCCTCTCAATCCGTCGGCCCGAATTATCGGGCCTCTTCCAACTCCTCTGGCGGTTCATCAACCACGCAACTGCCTCCGCTTAAAGTTGCTGCGGGGTAAGTATCATACTTCATCCCGCCCATTCGGTTTTATTTGCGTTGGTCGATTTATCTTACTCTAATTCTGAACACTGCAGCACCAAGGCTCGC
Organism: Aegilops longissima; assembly: GCA_021605205.1. Taxonomy (NCBI): domain Eukaryota; kingdom Viridiplantae; phylum Streptophyta; class Magnoliopsida; order Poales; family Poaceae; genus Aegilops; species Aegilops longissima. The sequence continues at coordinate 92,854,229 of CM038678.1, forward strand.
TTGAGTAAAAAGCAAAACTCTTGAGCCTCTGCAGATGTTGATCCGGAGAAGACCCGAGCAGCGGGCGAAAATCTGAAGTCGCTAAAAATAGCTCTGGCGAGTTGTATCGAGGCGACATTGCTGATCCGCGAGAACTGAACCGGAGGCCCCGGTGGAAACCTCGCATCCTACTCCACCGAGTCCGGCCACAGGCGGGTCGTAACTGTTGAACCGCCGAGCGAGCATGAAGGCACCAAGCCCAAAGACCGCCAATCCGCGAGCCGGTCAAAAATGATGATGTTATTGTGGCGGGCGCTGGCTACACCACTCCCGGCCAACCGGTCGCTTTAGCAAATCACGGCGCCAAGGAAGAGTCGCCACTATGAGTAAAGATAAGGGAAAACTGATCATCGACATGACAACTTCTCGCCCAAGAACTTCACTCGGGTTTACGAACCGGCTCTACACAAGCCGTGACTTTGAAGCTGATGCAGTAAACCGTATGAAGGACGCTATGAGGTAAAGGAGTTATGTCTTTCTTGTATTTTTTCTGCACTGTAGCCCCCAAGGGTCGGTTCAACTTAGCATAGTTAAACCGGGGCTTAATTGTGCATAGAAACCATACGCCTTACACTGCAGTACTGTAGCCCCCAAGGGTCGGTTCAACTTAGCATAGTTAAACCGGGACTTAATTTCATATCCTCATAGCAAACCGAGATCAACTAGCCATTAGCCCCCAGTGCCAAGTTGAATATTTGTAATGAGCTTGGGACTTTATAATGAAACAACTAACATGCTCCCTTTGTTATCGAATGAAATATACCAGCAAGGACCTTGAGCCAATCTGGAAACTCAACAAGCGAAAACCACCAAGGCCAAGGGCGAATTGAAAACTGCCTTGGCCACTATGGAACAGTTGAAGGAGTGGTATAAATCGAGCAGGCCAATTGGGACACCGAAGGCGGTTTGATAAAGCAGGCGGAAGATGGTGAATCAGCTCTTAAACGGTGGTGAAGAGCTTACGGTGAGCGCCAAGTTCATGCCATGACCTCTGCCATCTTTGGTAAGAAAATTTTGCCTGACTACCTCTGTTTTGATTCTCCGCCGTTTAACGGAGCTATCTGTACCGGTGCGAGCAAGCGTATTGCTCATCAGGGCTCGATGTGCGGAAGAAACTCAAGGCCGCTTACACATGATTGAGCAGCTGTATACGGCGCCAATGAGTCATATGTGCCACATCGTGCGACAACACAGCTCCGTCCTTGATCAAAGACACCTTTGGACCGGCTGTCCATGGTTCCGGGCAGCGAAGAGTTGAAGCGATCCAGCGGCCGGTGGCACTCTCTGGCTGACTCGCGCCAAGGCGTGGATAGCAGATCTTGATCCGGTGACATAGCCAAGGGTTTCCCAGCGCTCAAGAGAGCGGTGAAGCCTTTGATAATGGCATACGAAACAAATAACAAAGGAAATCGTCATTGGCGAGTCAGCGGCAGCGAAGCCAACCTGGCGGTTCACCGCTCTTTTTATAGCGCAAACAACAAGCGGGTGGAGTTTGTCATTCCTGAAGTCTGAGCCTTGTTCCTCAATCCGTAAGCACACTTATGCCCACGGCGTTGATCGGCTGAGCTTATAAGTGAAGAGGCTGTCTTCGGGCCTTAACCGGATTGACTGGTCTACCAATGACTTAGGGCTTTGGGTGATGAAGAGGAAGAAGTTGAACCGACACCAGCGCCCCCTCTACCTCACGTCAACTTTGGCGAAGCGTAATCCGTCAAGCGGGTGGCGCCTCCAAACTGCTAGCCATAATGCCATGCGAGACACGGGCCTTGGAAGGCTTTGTAATAGGATAGTTAGCACTTTGTTTTGAACAATGCCTTTATGACCTCGGTCTATGTCCTTTGCATGGTGATGCGATACTTTGGATTGATGAACCGTCAACTTAGTTACTTTGCAATCACAAATTCTTTAAACGCCACGGCGGCTTATGTCGCCGACCGGCTTGTGGCGCTTATATATTTATATAAGAAAATATGGATGTATATGACCAAACTTTATGATACAAAAATACCTGCGTCGGGCATGCGGTTAGCTTAGCCAATCTTGAGGCGGAGGTTATATAAACCATGACCGTCAAAGGAGAAAACAGCTCCTGTGCTTAGAATGCCGGTTTACCGTGTAAACCGTGTCGGGCATGACAAGCCCCCTGTTACTCCATAATGGGATGTTAACAGAAAAAATCAAACCGGAACAAAATCGCCGGATTAAAAATGGACCGAATTCCGTTAACTGACAACTGGAATCCGGTTTAAAAAGGTTGTCGGTTTAAGAAGGCAAACAAAAATCAAACAACTGGTATGAAAACCACATGGAAGCAAAGGCAATGATAAAACCGTTTGCAAGAAGAGGCATTACTGAGCCTGATCAGATGGCGTTACCATGGTCGGATAGGACCAAGCTCCCCATAAGGTGTAGCGATGGTTCAAGTTAGCCAGGCCCCCAACTGAAATCGTGGCATTATGCCGATCAAGTGGCATGGCAATGGTTCGGGTTCGACCAAGCCCCCAAGTGATTCTATGGCCTTAGGCCGACCAAAGGCGTGTTGGTTCAGCGTGACCATGTCCCCAAGTGATCTGGTGGCTTTAAGCCCATCAAAAGGTGTTGCATTGGTTGGACACGACCAAGTCCCCAAGTGACAAAAACTTCGAAAAGCAAGACCAAGGGTTAAACCGGAGGCTGCTTTGCGACAACATCTCCATGTACCCAAACCGGACTTTTCTGAGCGGATACCCGCTTTAGCGAGGATCCGGTTTATTGCTTTATTCATAATATATACATTGGCTTAATATGTACATAAGTGGAGCCGATGGCTTAGGTATAATAAGGCGAAGATGAGCTATGTTCCACGGCTGTTGGTCTCCTCTTCGGCGTCGTGAGTCTTTTAGCTCTCGAACATCAATCGGATAGTATGACCCGTTGTGCAGATTCTTGCTGACCACAAAGGGCCCTTCCCAAGGTGGGGATAGCTTGTGCATATCTATGCGGTCTTGAATGAGCGAAGCACCAAGTCCCCTTCTGAAAGGTTCTTGTTCTAACCGCCGGTTGTGATACAAGCGAAGATCCTGCTGGTAAATCGCGAGCGAGCAGCCGCCATATCTCGCTCTTCATCGGTCGATCCAGCGTCTGCCGTGCTGCCTCATTGTCGGCCTCAACATAGGCTGCCACAGCGAAGCGAGTCATAGCGGATATCGCGAGGAAGGACCGCCTCCGCTCCATAGACCATAAAGAGCGGTGTGTATCCGGTGGATCTGTTAGGTGTAGTATTGATACTCCATATCACGGATGGTAGCTCTTCTACCCAACAACCCGGCGTCCTCTCTAAAGGGACCATAAGCGGGGTTTAATACCTCTCAAGATCTCTGATTAGCTCGTTCCGCTTGACCATTGGACTGCGGGTGGGCCTTGAAGAAACATCAAGCGGATGTGCTCTCGTTCACAAAACTCCTTCATGGCTCCCTTGGACAAATTAGTGCCATTATGCGTGATGATCTTGTGTGGAAACCCAAACCGGAAAATCACCTTTTGATGAACTGAACCGCCGTGGCGCATCACACTTGCTAACGAGCTCTGCCTCTACCCACTTTGTAAATTTATCAACCGCCACCAACAGGTGGGTCTTCTTGTCCTTGGACCTTTTGAAAGGTCCAACCATATCCAACCCCAAGTGCATAAGCGGCCAAGTAATTGGAATCATCCTCAATTCTTGGGCGGTACATGAGCTGCGTCTGGAAAACTTTTGGCAACCATCACATCGTCGACTAGATCTTCCGCATCGGCATGGGCGGTCAACCAATAGAAACCGTGGCGGGCGCTTTGGCCACAAAGATTTTGAACCGGCGTGGTGACCACGATCGCCTTCATGGATCTCACGCAATATCTCACGGCCTTCCTCGGGACACACTGGCTGAAACGCATACGACCGCTGCAACGATGCAACTTCGCCCTTATATATGGTCATAGACTTGGACCGCCCGAACTATCTGTCGGACCCAGCGTCTCATCTTCTGTAACTTCGCCCGGTTCATATCGCCAAATAAGGGGCGTCAATCCGGAATGACATGCAAGGCTGCCACCAAGCGAGCCTCCGGATCAGGAATAGCCAAATCTACTTCATCGGGAAGCTTAAGCGGCGGATTGTGCGACACGTCAAGGAAGACATTAGGCGGGACGGTTTACGTTGAGAGCCCAGCCGGCTTAGAGCATCCGCCGCTTTGTTCTTCCGACGATCCACATGGTCCACGATATCCTTTAAAGTGTCTGCAACAATATCCACCTCCCGGCGATCTGCGGCCATGAGTGGATCTTTGGAATCCCAAGTACACGATACTTGCTTTGGGCCACCAAGTCCGAGTCACCAAAGCACTTAACCCGGCTTAGATTCATCTCCTTAGCCATCCGGAGACCATGGAGCAAAGCCTCATACTCAGCTGCATTGTTAGTACAGGGGAACATTAAGCAAAGAGCGTATGAGAACTTGTCACCTCGTGGGGAAGTTAATCGACTCCGACCCCGAGCCCTCAATTGCTGGACCCATCAAAGTGGATGGTCCAATAGGTATGATCGGCTTTTCTTGAGCGCTTGCAACTCTGTCCAATCGTTAATGAAATCCACAAGTGCACGAGACTTTCTTGCCGTCAAGGCACATACCTTAAACCGTGCGGCCCAAGTTCTATAGCCCACTTAGCAATCCGGCCAGTCGCTTCCCGATTCTGTATGATATCTCCCAAAGGAGCTGAACTGACCACCGTGATGGGGTGCCCTTGAAAATATTGCTTCAGCTTCGACGCCATAAAAACTCCATATACCAGCTTACGCCAATGCGGATATCTTTGTTTAGACTCAATGAGGACCTCGCTAATGTAATAAACCGGCGTTGAACGGATACTCCTTCCCTGCCTCCTTCGTTTCCACCACAATGGCTCGCTGACTGCCACAGCATTAGCAGCAACATATAACGAGGCGGCTCCTTGTCAATGGGAACGGCGAGAACGGCGAGTTGGCCAACTGCCGCTTTAAGTCCTCCAATGCTTCATCAGCAGCTGAACTCCAGACGAACTGATCCGTTTTCTTCAGCATCTGGTACAAAGGAATGGCCTTCTCTCCTAGGCGGCTGATAAACCGGCTTAGCGCAGCAATCCGACCTGCCAAACGTTGGACATCATTGATACACTCTGGCTTAGCGAGGAGGTGATAGCTGTAATCTTCTCGGATTAGCTTCAATCCCCTGTTGGACACAATGAAACCCAATAACTTGCCTGCCGGAACACCAAAAACACACTTGGCCGGGTTAAGCATCATCTTGTACACCCGCAAGTTGTCAAAGGTCTCTCTCAAATCCTCAATCAGTGTTTCCTTCTTCCTTGACTTAACCACAATATCATCCACATAAGCATGCACATTCGGCCGATCTGTTCATGCAAGCAATTCATGCATAGCGTTGATAAGTTGCTTGGGCGCTCTTGAGCCAAAAGGCATAGATACATAGCGAAGGCTCCAAAAGGGGTGATAAGCGTCGTCTTCTCCTGGTCATAACCGCCATCTTAATCGATGATATCCTGAATATGCATCCAAAAACTCAAGCGCTCACAACCCGCGTAGCATCAATAATCTGATCAATACGGGGGAGGCGAAAGGATCTGCTGGACAAGCCTTGTTAAGATCTGTATAATCCACTTTTGTCGCCAAGTGCCATTCTTCTTAAGGACCAACGCCGGATTAGCAAGCCACTCGGATGGAAAACTTCAGCGATAAACCCTGCCGCTAAGAGCACGGCAACCTCCTCTCCAATGGCCTTGCGCCTTTCCTCATTAAACCGTGAAGAAACTGCTTTATCGGTCTCATACTTGGGATCAACATTAAGAGTGTGCTCAGTGAGCTCCTCGGTACACAGGCATGTCGGAAGGTTTCCATGCGAAAATGTCGATTCTCACGGATGAACTTCGATGGTAGCGCTTTCCTATTTAGGATCAAGTTAGCGATGGTGAACTGCTTGGATGAATCGCGGGCACAAAATCAACAAGTTTAGTCTCGGCCGCCGACTTAAACTTCAAATCCGGATCGTGCTTTGTAGTTGGCTTCTTCAGCGAGGTCATATCTGCGGATCAACATTGTCTTTATAGTACTTTAACTCTTGATGGCACAAACCGACTCTGCATAAGCCGCATCACCTTCCTCGCATTCCAACGCAATCCGGCGGCTCCGTGAACCGTTATCGTCCCTTTGTGACCCGGCATTTTCAGCTGCAAATAAACATAACAAGGCCGTGCCATAAACTTAGCATAAGCCGGCTGCCCAAACGAGGCGTGGTAAGGGCTTTGGATTTTCACCACCTCAAGCGTCAGCGTTTCGATCTGAGTCATGTTCATCTCAAAGGCTACCTCGAGCTATCTTACCGACCGGGTATGCTGACTTGCCGGGCACCACGCCGTGAAACCTTTATCTTGGGCGGCTGAGATGCTTATCCGTCAACCCCATCGTCGGAAGGTCTCGTAGTACGGGATGTTGATGCTGCTCCCTCCATCCATGAGTACTTTGGTAAACTTGTATCCTCCCACCTGAGGTGCCACCACTAGGGCTAGCTGACCGGATGGTAAACCGGGAGGATGATCCTCTCTGCTCCATACAATAGGCTGCTCGACCAGCGCGCGGTAATGCGGTGCGGCGGTTCAACAACACCGACCGCCCGCCACGAAGTTTGCGGTCTCGTCTGTCCAAGCTGGTGGTAAAGACATGGTACTGTCCACCGTTCAACTGCTTTGGATTACTTTGGTAACCCGATGCTGCTGTTGTTGATTGTAACCCCTTAGTTACGATTGTTACGATTGTTTTGATTGTTACGATTGCCTTGCCGCCGGATTACCACGAACCTGGGCGGGATTTCCTCCACCGTAACCGAGGCGGACCACGAACGCCGCCGGGCCCTTGATCATACCGGAAATCATTAGAATTTTTGAACTCCTGCATAATATAACAATCCTTCTAGAGGTGGTTCGTCGGCGCCTCCTTCGTCCCGTGCTTTGGACAAGGTTGATTCAATAGGTAATTCAAACGATCCGGATTGTGACCTTGTGCACCGCCCCGGTTTGATTGCTTACCCTTGCGCCGCTGACCCTTGTCCTGCGCGTTGGTGTTGGCTACGAAGCCCATGTTACCGTTAGCCTTACGCTTGCTTCCCCCATTGCCTGCCGAATGACGCTGCTGGCCTCTGGAGTTGCTATCCTGCTTTCCCTTCCCTACTTCTTCATCCTCAGACTCGGGATCCTTGGTACTATCAGAATCAGCATACTTTACCAGCGCCCATGGCGTGCCCATGTCATTAAAAAACGCTTCATGCGACCCAGCTTCAACTTCAGCGGTTCGAACGGCGGTTGGCTTCTAGGGTTAAGATAAGCGGAATCGGGGTTGATCGGTCGATGAATGTAAAACCTCGAAGCAGCGCGCACCCAATGTGTTGTAGATTCTCCCTCTGCTGGACACAAGCCGCCAAATCCACCACAGACATGGGCTGTTTGCGGTGTCTTTGAAATTTTGAATGAACCGGGTCCGTGGCGGGTCCACGAACTAACTGAGTTGGGTGGCAAATTTTTCAACCAAATGCAGGCGTACCTTCCAACATCATGGTGAAATACTTCGCTGCGCAGCTTCGTCCACATCCGGCATCTCCATGGCCATCTCATAGCTTTCTATCCACGCTTACGGAGCCAAATCGGCGGTATAATTGGGCACCTTGCATGGCCCTTGAAGTCCTTGGGCAAGCGCACATTGCGTAAAGCGGGGGCAGGCAAGGCACCCCCAATGAGCAGACGACCCCGGTTCGAAGATGGTCAGACGAACGGCGCGAGTGATGGTCCTCATGTTGTGCTGTTAACTTCGGCCTCCCTCGTGCCTGGCCGGTCCACCACCACTTGGCGTCTTGAAGCCACCGGCGGGTTGTTGCCTCGGCGGACCGCGCTGCGCGTTGCTTGTCTGGCGGTTCATCTGCGCGCGGCTATAACTCCGGCTTGGGCGGGGTGGAGTGGATCCGATCGGATGTATGAATCGCTTCTGCTGAGCGGGGCCGTCTGAGGAGCTCCTTGACCCGGCGTGTTTCTATCGCTGTGGTGAATCGCCCTCGATCGAATCGCCTTCAATCGTGCGCAGCCGCAACAAGGTTATCCATTGGGTTGGAGTAGTGACCGGAGGTGTACGCACGATCAGAAGCGGCGCGGTATGATGGCGAGGCAGATCTATCTGCAGGGGCTGAACCGTGGCGGCCGTCCAGTGCTTCGGCGGTTTACCACGGCAGCGGATTCTGGTCCCTGCCCTGGGGTATTGAAGAGCTCTCTTCCCTCGAAAACCGAAGGCAAGCGGGATCTGTACTTCCTTTTCATGACTTCATGTGATGCACTCGATCCGGCATGAGCCTATAAGCTCATGCATCCAGCGGCCCGTTCGCGCCATCCTCACGTCCGCGGCTGCGGATCCGCTTTAGCTTTAGCGATATGTTCCTTCACCTTTGCAATCTCTGCATTGTGCAGGTCCCGATCCGCGGATTAGCCTCGCCATGGCGCAGCCAATCGTCGAATAGCTCGATAGAACTTGAGCGGTGGGCGCGCGGGGCCTCCTTCCTGGCTGCCATCACATTGTTGAACCGGCGACCATAGGCGCCATGATCGAAGAGTGGCGTCGCTTGTGTACCGCCATGAAGATTCCAACCCGGTTGGGTATATCAAAGGGTCGGAATACTCTCCCGTCGGAACAGCCCCGATCTGGCCATCCTGCGGTGATACAGAGACTCGGTTTCTCCGGTGACGACTCGTCGCCGGAGTAGACAACGGTTTCGCCGCCCGGATGCTGATCCGCCCTCATAGTCTCCGTGGGCGACTCCCATGAAAGCACGCTTGACGGCCAGTTTAGCGAGGCAGGACTCTTCTTCGTCCGGCTGAGCCGTCTCGGCGAGGTCGGTGCGGATGTCCGGCCCGAGCCCTGCTCGCCGATCTTGTCGATGAACACGTGTATGCCACCAAAGGGACCCGGTACCCGTACTCAATCGAGCCGGCCTCGGGGCCCGATCCGCATCTTCGATGTAGAGTTTGCCGCGACGACTCTTAGTCATCCGGCCCACAGCATAACCTTGAGTCCTTGAACTTGCCCTCTAAGATCATCAAACCATCATCGATAGCCCCACGGTGGGCGCCAAGCTGTCATGGAATTGTCACGGCGGATGTCCTCGTGAAAGGACTTAGTCGCGGGGCCATCGAGCGGGTTAACTTAGAGGGTTAAGCGGACACAAAGACACGGAGTTATACTAGTTCGGCCCCTTGATGAAGGTAAAGCCTACGTCTAGTTGTGATGGGATTGATGTGATTTGGCGACTAGGGAGCAATAGCCGCCTAAGCCTCGAATTATGCATCTAAACCGCGGCGGGTCGTCCCTTATATACGGGTTGGCCTTGGCCGGTCTCTGAGTCCCGACCGGCTCATACAAGTGTCGGCTCGGTCTCTTCTCTCTTATCTTCTGACACAAGTTACAAGACTAAGGCGGTTTACATAAACGGACCCTAATTCTCCTCTGGGCTCTGGGCCTCCTTTGTGGGCCCGGATCATGGACGAGGGTAACCCGGCCCCTCCAGGGCGGTTCGCACTTAGTATTTATATCCCCAACAGGCAGGCTCGACAAACTCATCCAAGTCAATTCCATCCGCAATTCGAGTAGCGGCACCGATATAAGTCTCCATGAAGTAACGGAAGTCAAGCCTCTTGGTGTTGGCAAATTTGATCGCTGCTAGCTTATCTTTTCTGGCTTCCTTGCAGTGGAGGCGAACTAGGGATGGAGCAACATCAGCGCCACACCAGGCAGAAGACTTCTTCCATTCTTGCACTCGACCGGGGTTCTCACTGAGTCGAGTCATCAGAGACTCGAGGTCATTTTGGAGCGTCACCCTTGGCCAGAGCGCTGTGTCGATTCGCGACACCGCAACCTTCAACTGAGCCAGATAGTCAATGACGTCAGCAACTCGGGATTCCAGTCGGAGCACGTTCATGGCAGCTTCGTCCTTAACATGAGAGAGGATGGGGTCCAAGCTCGTTTCAAATCGCCCAGTCTCTTCCTCAAAGTTCTTGAAGAATTCTGCACACACAATAAAACAATGAATCAACAGCTATACAATGAATCGACAGCATCAAGACAGTCGGATGAAGAAAAATACCCTCAAGCATGACGAATAGCTTCTTGGCAAGCCCTCCCAGAAAATTCTCCAGCTCATCTCTCTTGCGGGCAATGTCTTCCACTTTGTCGTCAGGGCCCTCTTGTCCTTCTTCAGACGAGTCGCCTCCTTGTTGGCTTCATCAAGGGCAGTCTTCAGCTTCGCGTTCTCTTCCTCCAGTTTACCGACTGAGGCCAGCTTCTGGTCAGCGAGTGCAGTTTTCTCTCCTGCTGCTTTCTGCGCGGCTGCAAGGTCCAGATCCTTCTTCGCGAGCTTTGGTTCATTGTTTACGAAAGAAATAGCAGCTTGTTCGGAAGAAGCAAATAACACTCGATTCGAGGAGCGAATCGATCGACAAGTTTTTCATACCGGTGGCTTTATCCTTGGCCTTCTACAAGTTTGTCCTGGCTAACTCCAGATCAAGATTGAGCTGAATCTGCTTCTGCTCCAAGTCAGCAAACCGAGCTCCAAGTTCACAAGATTTACGAGGTCGAGGAGGATGGTCGATCGGCGGATCACGAAGATTGGTTACTTCAGAGCAATGGAGTGACAAATTCAAAAAGTTCTAAGACTACTGCCGAATCAAACATCCAACAGTAGTCTCGGGGACTACACCTAGTGGGTGCACTTAGCATGCCCCCACTGGTCCAATTTCCACTCGACATGGTCCGTCCAGGACGAGTAAAAAATCAAGAACTGAAGATCAAGATATTTTTCATCAAGACCTCCGCCGAATCACACATTCGACGGCGGCCTCGGGGACTACACCTAGTGGGTGCACTTTGCGTGCCCCCACTAGTCTAAAGCTACAATCGACAGAACCTAGTCGATTCAATCGGAAAATGTAAGTGCATCTAGTGCTCCTTAGTGATTTTGGTGTATTGAAGACTTATAGGTTAAGGGACTAATGTGTTTATGAGTGTACACAGGTCTGTAAGTCTATGAGGAGTTTGATATTTATAAAGAAATTCGACCCCTAAAAATGAATATCTTCGACTGAAGATTCCGGATTTCTGAAGACTTTGAAAGTGAAGAAATTGGTGTGACCTTGAAGACTTGGCATCCATTCGAGGAACATGAAGCGTGAAGACTTTTGTTTTTGTAGTTTCATTTTCTCTTTCTTGAGTCATAGGAAACATCGTCTTTGTTAAAGGGGTTAGAAATACTAAGGAAAAATTTCCATGTGATGCTCAACTCAAAATCCTACACCTACCAATCCCTTGGTGAAGCCATTGGAAATCTCATACTGATTCGATCAAATTTCTTGATGTGAGAGGCGAAGTTCTTACGGTCTCTAAGAATTTGTTACATTGAGGAGTTAAAGGAATTCGCCAGTCTTGGATTGCCTACATAGTGAGGATCATGATAGCCACGAGAATTTGATACTCAAAATTCCGACCGTTGTTGTGCTATCTTGACTGTCCCAAAATATCTACCCACCTAACGGTCATATCATTGAAGGGCATTTATGTCTTATCATGTCGGGCTGCTCCTAGGCTATAAATATCGCCCCATACAACCACTAGCTGGTTGGCTCCTCCGAGAGAAAGCGGACACTTGTCATTTGAGAGCATCCCATCCTCAAGGGACTTTGGCGAAAATCATCAAGTGAGGAAACCCAAAACCAAACACCTACAAACCCAAAGTGATTGAGCATCACTGAAGAGATTGATCATGCGTGGATCCGACGCTTGTTAGCTTTGAAGACTGTGCATCTTCCAGATGGTTAGGCATCATGGTCTAGAGCATCCAAGAGGAAATTGTGAATCGCCGAGTGACCGAGTTTGTGAAGGTTTGGAAGTCACCTGAAGACTTACCACGAGTGATTGGGAGAGGTCTGTGTCACCCTAGCTCAAGGAGAATACGGTGAGGACTGTGTGTCCTCAGGTTTAAATACCTAGCCGCTCCAACTAGACGTACAACTGTCACAACAGTTGGAACTGGTCTACCAAATCATTGTCTTCACCAAGCCTACTGGTTCTATTTCCTCAACTCTTTCATTTCCTCTTTACTGTCTTGTGTGCTTGTTCATATCTGTTTGAAGACTTTGACTGAAGACTTTCTCAGTTTCCTCAGTTCAATTTCTTCAGTCGGTTTGTCTTCATCCTATGTTATCATGTGTTTACGCTTTCTGTACTCTGAGCTTGTCTTCATTTCATCATGATGACCATGCTTGTGTTCTGTTATGTTTACATCTGAGTACTTATTCCGCTGCAAGTAGTTATTCACTTAGGAATTTCCTCACCCGCAAATTCCTCAGAGAAGAATTCATAAAAATCGCCTATTCACCCCCCTCTAGTCGATATAACACACTTTCAATTGGTATCAGAGCAAGGTACTCCCTTGTTCTGTGTGATTTTGGTTTAACCGCCTGGAGTTTTAGTTATGTCGACCGCAGGTATGATCAAGGTCTCTGCTGGGTGTCCTACCTTTGATGGGACGGACTACCCCTACTGGAAGAATAAGATGTGAATGCATCTTGGGGCAATTGATAACGATCTCTGGTATGTTGTGGAAAAATGGTGTTCCCTCAGCCACTCCTTCTGTGAACGCTGCTGATGTAAAGAGATTCAAGCAACTCGATTCCCAAGCGAAGAATATCATATGTGGCCATCTGAGCAAAGGACAGTATGGAAGAGTGAGTGCTTTGGAAACTGCTAAGCTTATCTGGGATAGGTTGTCCAGGGTCAACGAAGGAGTCTCAACACAACGTGACTCTTGAGTTGACGTTCTTCGCAATCTCTTCAACCGCTTCAAAAGACTCGACAATGAAAATGTTCAGCAAACCTTTGATTGCCTCACTGACATCTCAAATGAGCTTCAAGCACTTGGTGCCACTGACATCACCAACCATGAGGTGGTGAAGAAATTGCTGAGATCGCTTGATTCTTCATTTGATACTCTGGCACTGATGATACAAGAACGTGGAGATTACAAGTCACTCGATCCCGCTGATATCCTCGAGAGGCTAAACACTCATGAGTTCCAGCTTGCTGAAAAGAGAGATCTCTATGGTTCGAGCCATGGCAGATCACGTGCTCTGAAGGCCAAGGCCGTCTCTGAATCTGAAGGTGAAGATTCTGGTAGTAGCCTTGGTGATCCTGAAGAACTAAGCCAGGAGCTAGCACTGCTCGTGAGGAAATTCCAGAAGTTCTCAAGATGTGGTCGCTTTGGAAAATCCTCAAGGAGCAATGATTCCTCATCCAGTGATTACAAGAAGAGGCTATGCCACAAATGCAAGAAACCTGGTCAATACATTCAAGATTGTCCTCAGTGGGAAAAGGAATCAAAGAAGAAGAAATACAAGGATTACAATTTTGATGATGTGAAGAACAAGAAGAAATCTTCAAAGTCTTCATCATCAAAATCCTCAAAGTCTTCATCTCACAAGAATATCAGCTCCAAGAAGGCTCGAGCATTCGTTGGCAAGGAAATGGACTCCGAGGCTGAGTCTGAGGAACATGAGGAAGTGGAGGCATCTGAGGAGTCCGAGTCTGGTGTGGCGAGCCTAGCTCTCGCTACTGCATTCGTCAGCAAGTCCATCTTCAACTCTGAAGAAAATGGTTTCACCAACAAGGCTGATGAAGGCAATGATGACTACGCTCCCACCTATTGCTTCATGGCAAAGGGTGCCAAGGTACTCAAATACCCCTCCTCTGAATCAAGTGAGGATGAATCTAATGAAAACCTCAAGCCTAGCTATTCTAAACTTGCTAAGATTGCTGTGAAACAACAAAAGGCTTTTGAAAAGGTTCAAAACATGCTAGACAAAAGTGATGATATGTTAGGTGAAGAAATGGATCGCACTAAAACCTTGGTGAAAATCTTGAGAGACTTGGTCTAGGTTTGACAACCTTCAAGGTCATCATAACACTCTCTTATCTGATCATGAGAAGCTCTCTTATGAATTTCTTCAAAGAAAGCAAGATCTTCAAAAGCTAAGAGTGAGTTATGAAGATCTTCAGAAGGAGCGCGATTCACTGCTTGCTCAACAAATCAGCGCTGCTCAGGAAGAATTCATTCCTCCATGTTTGAAGTGCATTGAACGTGAATCTGCTAATTCTTCACCTGAATGTTCAAATGCTTCTAATGTTACAAATTCTTCACCTGTCTCTACTATCACTAATTCCTCATCTGAGGACACTGCTAGTATCACTGATGATGCAGGGCTGAAGGGATTGTACATGACAGGCATGTACAAAAGCCTCAAAGGGCATCAGGCTCTTTGTGATGTGCTTAAAAAGCAGGTCCTCAACATGAACCCTAGGAAAGAGGGTATTGACTTTGAGAGGAAAATTAATGCTGATGGAACATATTGGAAGCCTGATCAGTACCCCAAAACCTCATGGGTTGCTACAAAGGGACCTCCAGTAGATCCATCTAATCTATCTGGCATTACATGTGAATCTCCCCATTCTTCTAATGAGTCATTTGACTCCAACTATAAACTGTTCAAAAATCAGAATGGTGAAGTATTTGCTAGATATATTGGCACTAACTGCAGGAACGGTTCCCTTATGAAGAAAATCTGGGTTCCCAAAAGGCGCCTTCAAAGTCTTCAGGTGAATGTCCTCATGACACCACCTGTGAAGAATAGGAACCCCAGATCAAATTCTTCATATGGATCAAAGTCCTCATATGAACATCATCGTGCTAACTCTTCTGTCTCACAGGGAAGATTTAAGGGCTATGAATATGAGCATTATTTTTCTAACCATTATGTTCATAAGTCCTCGAAGAATTTCTCTGCTTATCCATATGCTTATCCTAACTCCTCTTATGTGAAACAAAGTGGACTGGCGTCTATGCCACCTTTCTCTTATGGAGCTCGCAGAGTGATGAACTCTTTGCCACCCCTTCAGATGTGGGTGGTGAAGAAAAAGAACTAATCTCTTATGCAGGGTTAAACGTCTGAAAATTTTGCTGGAGACCTGAAAATGCCTGAAAGCACGTAGGCTAATCATGAAGAAATGAATCCTCATTTCTCACGTCCTAATACTGCTTTATCTATTCTATTGCTTGATGAAATTGATCTGATGAAATTGATGTCATATTCTTCACTGATGAAGTATATGAGTTCATAAGCTGCACTAATTCATCTGCAGGATGATCAACCCAAAGCCAATGAGTGGGTCCTCGATAGTGGATGTACAAATCACATGACTGGTGACAAGAATCTATTGATAGATGTTCCCTTATCTCTATCGCATCTGAAGCATATCATCTTCACTGACAAAGGCAAAAGTCAGGTATTGGGTCTAGGTAAGGTTGCGATCACAAAGGATCGACACATGGACAAAGTCATGCTTGTCGATCCTTAGGATACAACCTCATGTCAGTCTCAATGCTTTGTGGTCTTGATATGGTTGTCATCTTTGGCAAGTATCATTGTGTTGTGATCATGGAAGCTGACAATTCCAAAGTCTTCGAAGGATTTAGGAGAGGAGATTTGTATATTGTTGATTTCTCTACAGGACCTCAACGAGCTATATGTCTACTTGCAAAAGCTTCAGAAGGCTGGCTATGGCATCAACGACTAGGTCATGCAGGCATGAGGAATCTGCACACGCTCGCGAAGAAGAAGCATGTCATTGGCATTGAGAATGTCAAATTCCTCAAGGATCACTTGTGTGGAGCCTGCGAAGCTGGAAAGATGACCAAGGCCAAACATCCAGCAAAGACTATCATGACTACCACTCGACCATTTGAATTGCTTCACATGGATCTCTTTGGTCCTAATCATTATTCAACAGTTACAAATGATGCATCTCTATATGGCTTTGTTACTGTTGATGATTACTCTCGTTACACAGGGGTGCATATTGTCACTTACAAACATGAGGTGCAGGAAGTCTTCAAACGATTTTCCTCGAGGGCTTCAACCAACTTTGGTGTGAAGATCAAGCACATTAGAAGTGACAATGGAACCGAGTTCAAGAATTCTGGTCTTGATGACTATCTTGATGAACTTGGTATTACTCATGAGTTATCTGCTCCTTATACTCCTCAGCAGAATGGCGTTGTGGAGCGCAAGAACAGGACTCTTGTTGAGATGGCTCGCACTATGCTTGATGAGTACAAGACGCCTCGTCGTTTCTGGATTGAGGCAATTGATACTGCGTGCCACATCATCAACATGGTATATCTTCACAAATTCTTCAAGAAGACTGCATACGAACTCCTCACTGACAAGAAACCCAATGTCATTTATTTCAAAGTCTTCGGTGCTAAATGTTGGATTAGAGATCCCCATCACAACTCTAAATTTGCACCGAAAGCACATGAAGGTTTTATGCTTGGTTACGGAAAGGACTCGCACACCTACAGAGTCTTCAACAACGTTCATCACAAGGTTGTTGAAACTATAGATTTGCGGTCCGATGAAACTAATGGATCGCCAAGAGAGCACCTACCTTCTGTGTTAGATGAACAGTCACTTGAGGAAACTATCAAGTTCAAGGCTTTTGAGGATGTTATTCCTACCGAAGAATCTGTTGAAGAAATCATCCCAGAACATGAAGAACGTCATGTTGATGCACCTGAAGAAAATGGTGCTGAAGAAAATGCTGATCAAATTCCTCAACGATAACCCGCTCATCCTCGCGTTGCAAACAAAGTGCAGATTGAGAAAATCATTAGCGACATCAACATTCCAGGTCCTCTCACACACTTAAAAGCTTCACATTTATCTAACTTTTGTGGGTACTTTGCTTCCATCTCTATCACAGAGCCCACTAAGGTAGATGAAGCATTTCTGGATCCTGAGTGGATTCAAGCTATGCAAGAAGAATTACATTAGTTCGATCTCAACAATGTGTGGGAACTGGTCAAACGTCCAGATCCTCGCAAGCACAATATCATTGGCACAAAGTGGATCTACCGCAACAAGCAAGATGAAAATGACCTTGTGGTGAGGAATAAGGCACGGCTTGTAGCTCAAGGCTACACACAGGTTGAAGGAATTGATTTCGATGAAACTTTTGCACCTGTTGCTAGACTTGATGCTATTCGCATATTACTTGCTTATGCTAACCATCATGATATCACTTTATATCAAATGGATGTGAAAAGTGCATTCCTCAATGGTATGCTTTAGAAATAAGTATATGTTGCTCAACCCCCAGGTTTTGAAGATCCAAAGCATCCTGACAAAGTCTTCAGACTCAATAAGGCCCTCTATGGCCTCAAGCAGGCCCCTCGGGCATGGTATGATACTTTGAAGGAATTCCTCATGAAGAAAGGCTTCGAACCCGGTTCACTTGACCAAACTATTTTCACTAAATCTTATGATGGTGAATTGTTTGTGTGCCAAATTTATGTTGATGATATCATTTTTGGCTGTGCTGACCAATGTTACAGTGATGAATTTGCCTATATGATGAGTGAAGAATATGAAATGTCTATGATGGGAGAATTGAAATTCTTCTTAGGTCTTCAAATTCGTCAACAATGCAATGGTATATTCATATCTCAGGAGAAATACCTCAAGGATATACTAAGGAAATTCGGCATGCAAGATTGTAAAGGCGTCAAAATCCTATGCCCACAAATGGCCATCTACGCACTGATGAAAATGGTATTGACTTTGATCAAAAGGTATACCGCTCCATGATTGGTTCTTTATTGTACTTATGTGCATCTAGGCCAGACATTATGCTTAGTGTTTGCATGTGTGCCCGATTTCAAGCTACACCGAAGGAATCACACCATAAGGCAGTGAAACATATTCTTCGATATCTAGCTCACACACCAACATTTGGATTATGGTACCCCAAGGGCTCGGCTTTTGATCTCATTGGATATTCAGACTCTGACTATGCTGGTGATCGTGTGGACCGCAAGTCAACATCAAGCACATGCCATTTCCTTGGACGATCTTTGGTCTGTTGGTCCTCGAAGAAACAGAACTACGTATCACTTTCTACTGCTGAAGTTGGGTACATTGCTGCTGGTTCTTGATGTTCTCAATTGCTATGGATGAAGCAAACTCTCAAGGACTACGGTGTCAACATGAAGAATGTGTCTCTCTACTGTGACAATGAGAGTGCAATCAAGATTGCTCATAACCTAGTTCAGCACTCGAAGACAAAGCACATTCAGATTCGTCATCATTTTCTTCGTGATCATGTGTGGAAGGGCGACATCTCTATTGAGCATGTAAGGACTGAAGAACACCTAGCCGATATCTTCACTAAACCCTTGGATGAGAAGAGATTTAGCAAGTTGAGGTGTGAGCTAAATATCCTAGAATCTTCGAATGTTCTTTGAAAAGGACACTCATCCTAACACTTATGCAAAAATGATGACTTAGATGTGCAACACATGAAGAAACATTTTTATTCAATCAATGAAGACTAACACTCTAAGTGTGAAAAAATTAACGAAGAATTTGATTCTCAGAACCCTACGACAATTGTACGCAGTGTCTGAAATCGTCATTCTTACATGGTGGGTCACGCCACCACCAAAAGTTGAAAATCTTCAATTTGAGTTTTTCCTCAGTTGTTCAATTTCTTCAACTTTGCAATGTCTTCACCATTTCCATCGTTTTTCTTCATTTCCTCCCCCTCCACCAGCGCGCCTCCGTGGCCTTCCCCTCCACCAGCACGCCGCCGTGGCCTCCCCCTTCACCAGGGCGCCGCCCCGGCCTCCCCCTCCACCGTCGCGGCCGCCCCCGCCACCTCCCACCGCGGCCGCCGCCCCCCGTCCACCCGACCACTGCCCTCTGGCGCGGCAGCCCCCCCCCGCCGGGCCACGGGTCCACTTTGCCATGAGCTCCAGCGCCGACCATCCCGCCGCAGCTCGTGATCCTCTCTTCCACCAGCTCCACTTCACTGGAACCGTAAGTCCACAGGAGTATGCGTAGCAGGTTCACCAGATCCTCCTAACATCTTCTTCCTTCTCCAAAAATATTTTCTTTTATGTTCAATTCTTTGTCATATGTTCATTTCCTATTACCTGAGTGCCTTTCGCTTGAGTTCTTGCTGATACTGGCTGTAGCTTGAAACGGCTTCTCTTGCGTGCCTACGTGTGTGCTTTTCTTCAGTCCAAAAGGGAGAAATATTGTCAGTTCATGAACAAAGATTTTTTTTACTAAACTTAACATTAGTTCGGTGTGCACTCGGTTGTCAGTCCTTGAAAAAGCGTAGCGCAGTTGGTGCCTGTGAAAAAATATCGTCAGTACAAGTTTCAATTTCTGTAAGTTTAGATATATCACCTGAATAAGTAATGATTTGTAGCGAGTTTCTTTGATGTCAATTCTGATCCAAGAGCTGGTAGTGCCTCGTCTCTTCACCGAATAGATTGCAGCTTTCTATAGGCGGAGTCCAATTGTGCAGCCGGCAAATGCTCTGTGCATTACGCTCTAGTATTTTACCCACTTGAATTATTGTCCCTAGAGTCCTTATGTGATCACCAGACTAGAACATTATATATGGCACTGCGTATTCACTGCCTTTTCTCTTTTTAGCATTGTCCTCCTTGCATTTTAATTGGCACACCATTTTCCATATCTAGGATGATACATCAACTTAGTGGTTATGCATACACCCACTATCGGCAAACTTGTGAACGACCACCCGGGCCATACGTTGAAATCAGTGTTTATTTGTAATAATTAGTTTATGTCCATTCAGATTTTGTAGTCAACATTATGAATTTCTAAAGCATGAAAATGCATCACCCCCTGAGTAATTAATTTAAGTAAACTGGACAGTCCATTGAGTGGTTTTTAATTTTGGCAAACACGATGCCCCTGCAATTGTTTGACCATATTCAGGTTCTTCTCTCCATTATGGCCCCGTCTTCATATCAGCAAGCATCTCCTCTTGCAGCAGGCATCTCCTTGCCCACCACATTGGCTGGAGCATTCTTGTTCTTAACTTCGTTTGATTTTGTCATGATTTATATAAAAGCCAGTAGCGGTGCTAGTACTTAACTACTTATGTTACAACAGGCCATTGACAAAAAAAGCTACAAAAATCACTTTTTCTTATTGCAAAAATTTCTGAATTTGCTCAGTTCAACATGTATTGTATCATCAAACAACTCATATGCATTTTGATATGCATAAACCTATACAATTTCGTGTGTAAGTTCAGCTAAGATCAACCTATCTGCAAATTTTTTAGTAAATGTTCAGCAGGATCTCTATGCTATTGGTTTCTTCAGTTTACTTGCAAGTTCTAGTAAAAAAAAGTTGCGTACACATCCTAGCCACTGCTCACCTCTGCCGCGCCCACCTGTATTCCTCCGGCGGAGCAGACGGAGCGGATCGGGAGGTGTGCGAGAAATGGTGGCGCTGGCGTGGTGGGGCCGCGAGGCTCGCCGTGGTGGAGCTCATCCGCCTCTAGCTGTCGACGGCAGTTGTGGGAAGCCCTGGTCGCCGTCGGGTGGCACCGTCTGCATGGCCTCTAGCAGTTCGACAAGCGCGCCTCCCTCAGTTCTAGGACGACGAGCCAGGCAGCCGCCCTCTTTGTGACCTGGTGATTTCCCCCTTGCACTGGCAGACTAATGATGCGGGAGCCGCCCTCTTCACTCCAGCGGGCTTCTCGTCCCGCCGATGCTGCTAGTAATGTTGCAGGTTCATCCTCTTGGATTTCTCTTTGTTTCATAGTTCTGTGAAGTAGGTGAACTGATTTTGGGGCCACTTCTCTTACTTTGTGCAAAGACGAGAACTTGGTCTTTGAGGAATGGGCGCAGAAATACGGATGGTGCTTCCGTAATCTTAGGCGAGCTTGCGAATCTGTAGCACCCTGGTGATTTTAGTAGTGCTATTAGTCATGGAGTGAACGTGGACAGATGAATGCGTTGCTAAACAGGGCTTCTGAATTTGCATTATCACCATGCTTTTTCCATTCGTATTCAGGTTGCAAAAATGTTCTTGTATGAGTACAAGCTAGTCGATCGATCTATCGAGTGGATTCAGTCCAGATGCTAGCTTATTCTTGGGAAGTCTTGATTTGGAGGAAAAAATCATGTTGACTAGCTGTTGTTATGCCTCAAAGCAGAGACTTTATCTTACATTTTGATATCTAATGTTGGTTTATAATTCTCTGAATTTATTTATCCATTATGCTCTATTACTAGAACATCCTTTACTTGTTTTCTGCCGTGCGCTGTCCTAGCCTCCCTCCGCCGCCGCGCACCGCCATCCCCGCGCCACGCCGCCACCCCGAGCCCCTCCGCCGTGCGCCGCCACTCCGAGTCCCGCCGCCATGTGCCTGTCGCCCCCGCCTTGCGCAACATCCTACCGACCGGACCAGCCGCCGGCCGAATCCAGCCTCGCCCTCGAGCTTTGTCTTCTTCTTCGCCGAGACACGCGACAGCCACCCCAGTTCGGGTGTAGTGAGTACCTCAGTACGAGTTAAAAACGGTGGTCCGTTCGAAATAAAAGAAATGACAGAAATTCAAATTGTAAAAGTTCAAGCAAAAAAAGAAACCCCATGAAAATCCTGCTTAGTAAGTACCTCAGTACAAGTCATAAAATGAGAGAAATTCAGAACATCGTTGTCAAAAAAATGTTGAGTTCAAAAAAAACAAAACATTTTCTTTTTGAATAAAATACCATTCAGTTCGATGATACAAACCATGCAAGTACAGGGGCGACGATAGAGTAAACCGTTGAAAATTTATGAGCAAAAAAATTACCCAAAAACAGAGCAAAGTCTAGTTAGTGAAAACATACTTAGTAAAAACCCATGCAAACATCATTACAAGTACTCCTTTTTCAGAATAATTCAAAATTACTCTACAAAAAATAGCTCAGTACAAACACACACATATATCAGTACGAGTACTCTGTTTTTCAGACGGGGAAACAGCAAGATCCGTCTTGCCGTATTCAAAATTACTCTTAAACGATTGTGAATTTGAGAAAACGTCCAACATGACTAAGTTTCGCATTTTCGATAGATATCCAACGGTATATTATTTGCCCCATTTCGACAAACTTCTTAAAAAACTGCGTTCAAAACCAATTTTAACCGTATTTGAATTCGTATTTAAACCGTAAGGAATTAGGAAAAACTTTCTATATGCAAAAGTTGCACATTTTCCATAGCTTTCCAACGCCGTATCATTTGCGTCAATCCGACAAATCGTTTGCAAAAAACAGTGAAAAAATATTTCGCCCAGAATTTCACCATTTTTCAAATTAGTTTTAAATCATATAGAATTTGAAAAAAATAGTAGATATATGGAAGATGCGGATTTTCACAAGCTTTCCAACGCCATCTCATTTGCTCAATTCCGACAAACCTTTTGAAAATTAAGTCGAAAATACGATTCACGTTTTCGGTTTTGAAAAAAACGATTTTTTTCAAAACTGCTCTTAAATCATATTTTTTTGCAAAAACAAATTATAAGATTGTAATGTGGATGTCAAGGGCTTTCCAACAATATATTACACGCCCCATTTCGACAAAAAAATCTTCACTGTGTCTTTTTCTGCTAAGTGAATGTGATCAGACCCTCCCCCCTCTATGCTAAACTCAACCCATTCTATTCACAAATTCTTCATGTGCGTTCTATTTGAAAATCGTTCAAAATCTTCACTGTGTCCTTGTCAGCTGAAGAATTTGCGAACGGAACTTTTAAAACTTATCTTATCTGAGTTTGCCGCTAAAACCGTTCCACATTCCACGATAATACTTATCTATTCACCCACGATCTCACATGATCGCCACCTCTCAGTACGTGGGTGACACATGTCAAGCGAATGAGAAGGGTCAGGGGCACGTTCGTCCAATTTCTTCGGACGAGTAGTTTTTCACCTCGGCTATAAATACCCCTCTCCTTCCTCACTTTGTTTTTACTCCGCTCGATCTCACTCCCTCGCTCGAGCTCTCAAACCCTAGTGCCACCGCTACTTCCATTGTCTCCGGTGAGGAAGAGCTTCACTGCCTCGACCTCGTCGCCGTCGTACTCGCGCCGGCCGCGGAAATCTTCACTCCGCCGCCGCCGTAGCTGTCTTCCTCTGCCAAGTTAGGGCGTGGAAGATCTGAATCGACGAGCTTCACATCTACACTTCCCAGTTCGTCGTGTTCTTCGTCCAGGGTAATTAAAAGTTACTTTTACTACCCTTGTTGATTCTGATGATTTCTACAAAATCTTCAAAAGGTGTTTATTTTTTAAATCTTCACACACTGAACACCTCACATGTCATTTGTTCTTGATCCTTTTCTTTAAGCAACATTTTTCTTCAAGATTCCTCAATTGTGCGGATTTTCGATCTGTACAACTCTAGAACCTAAGACAAAGAACGCTTAGTGAAATTCTTCAAGACTCATCTGGTAAAATTCCTCAAACTTGTTCTTATTGCAAAACCTTCTGAGGACGCATATGACCTCTCCAAATTCCTCGCAACTATACTCTGTTCACGGGTACACATGTCCGCTGCTGAATCACTAGGTTCTCATCAACTTAACTCATTTCAAGCGTTCCTCGAAGAAAAGTTGCACACCTCTTCAGAGAATTCCATTGCTCAAATTCCTCAGCTGAAGAAAATGGCTGACGGTAAGAAGCCACAGAAAGGAGGAAAGAGGCCTGAGGTCAATACTGCTTTCGAGATTCCTGATGACATATACAAGGATTATTGCACTCCTGATGAGGCCAAGTTTGGCAAGGAGGACAAAAATCAGCGCAAGATGCGCATACAAAGGATAGAGAGGAGATGGGCACGGGAATGGAGGGAGTACCGATATGTTACTCCCAAGTATATGAAGAAATTCGCTCTTAATCCTCCATGCCCAAGACCTCCATTGGCACCTGGCCAAGAAGCTGATGCCACCAGCCTCAAGCGTGGTGAGGACTATCCTGATGAATGGGCCAAGCGCCAGGCCAAGCTAGCCAAAATAGCTAAGGAAGCAGTGAGGAAATCTAATGAAGACTCTGTTGCTGCTGTTACCACTGCTGAGGCCTCTGCAAGTAAGCCAAAGAAGGCCATGACAAAAAGCCTGCTCATAAGCCAAGTGCTACACTCCCAATGCCCTCACCGCCAAGTTCATCAGCAATGCCCTCATGACCAGATTCTTCAAAGCCCTCACGGCCAATTCCTCAAGCTGCTCCAGCTCCTGCAAAGCCCTCAGCTCCTCCGTCAAAATCCTCAGCACTTGTGCATCTCGCCATGTGCCAAAGGACAACGGGCATCTCTATTGCCTCAGGAGCTTCTGCTAGTTCTTCAGCTCCATCCAATTCATCAACTGGCCCCTCTCTGCTGAAGAAAAAGGCCCCTGCTGGACGAGGCTCTTGACCAAGTCCTCACAAGAAGCAGGTCGCCTTTCAAGTGTCGTCTGATGAAGATGAAGCTGATGATGAAGAACTTGCTGAAATCATCAGGGACAGGCAACTCAGGGCCACTAGAGCCAAAGGCACAAATGTGCCTCTGCTTTTGGATCCAAAATTGATCCTTGATTACATTGATCTCTGGCACAAGGACCCCAACACTCCTATGCCTGACTTCAAGTTGACTCCTGGCCAAAGTCATATGTTGACTGCCTTCATTCAGGAAGAAAAATGGAAATTTGAAAATTCTAGACAATTGAATAAAGCGCAGTACAAGAAGGAGCGATTCCTGAAGAAAAATGTTGTCTCTATGACAACTGAAGAAATTGTCACTATTCAATCCGAGATCAAGAAACTCAGTGATGAATTTGACGTATACCGCGCTGACTGGCTTGGAGCCAAAGTCAGGTTTGTGAAGTTAACCGAGAAGTTCACTACCAATGTTGCAGCTCCATCGCAACAAGAAATTCCTCGGCCGGGGCTCTGCTCACCGATCGAAGAACTGTGCCAAAGACTGCTAATGAAAATCAAAATTGCTGAAGTAACTCAGAGTACCGTGGCTGATGACGCATTCCAAATTACGATGAAATTGCGGGGCAACCACTAGTGTTGCGCCTGAAGAAACTGAAGAAGTCGGGCAAACTGCATCAGTTGTGCCTAAAGTAATTGAACCGAATTCCTCTGCTCCTCCTGCACCTACCCCAACTCCGATCCTTCCGTCTGCATCAGATGTGAAGAAGACCAAGGCTACAGAGCATGCAGCTGTGAAGAAAAGGAAAGCATCAACTTCATCAGATTCTTCAGCCCCGAAGAAGATGAAGCCATTGACCGGCTCTTTTGAGAATCCAATTGATGCTATTCCGGTCTCATCCATGCCATCAAAGGACCTTGTTCCTTTTGATGAAGAATATGTGATCCCAAGTGGATCAGATGAAGAGATTCCTTCTGCTGCTTCGTCAGAGCAGTTGGATGAAGAAATTGAAGCGGATGCAATCCCTTCAACCCCAATAGTCTCATCGCCCATGCCTCAGTTCACTGCTGAAGAGGCTGGTGTTGAAGAAAAGAGTGAAGAAGAAGATGTGGACATTGGGTGCACAACTCCTGTATTGAACGATGACTTTTGGGAAAGTCAGCACCCCAATTCTCCTCTGTTCACACCCCTTCAACAAATTCCTCAGTCCCCTGTGAATACTGAACTACAGATGGGATCTGAAGAACCTCATGCCACACCTTCTATCCATGAAGAGATTCCAGCCACTAGTGCTGAAGAAAATGTTAATGAAGAATTGAAGACCCGGGCTGTCACTGAAGAAGAAGCTGAAATTCCTTAGCCTGTGGATCCTGAGATTGCGATTCCTGAGGTGGTGACGCAATTGACTGATACACCTCAGCCCAAGCCAAAGGATCCCTTCTCGAAGAAGCAGAAATTCAAGGTTGATGACTTCTTCAGCGAGCATGTGTTCTTCATAGACTATAATCCTTATGACTCTGCTCGTCTTAGAAGGAATCGCTTCTGGACTACCAGCCAAGCTAATTTTTATTCTTCACTGCTCTTCAACAAGGACAAAGTCTTCGACCATGAGCATATTCCTCACGTGGACATGGAATCACTCCCTTGCTTCACCCCAGTCCTCAGTGTGCTTCATGATGCAGGACTACTCAACTTTTGCACGGATATTTGTGATTGG
This sequence comes from Aegilops longissima, assembly GCA_021605205.1. Classification (NCBI taxonomy): domain Eukaryota; kingdom Viridiplantae; phylum Streptophyta; class Magnoliopsida; order Poales; family Poaceae; genus Aegilops; species Aegilops longissima. Next base: position 92,880,419 of record CM038678.1, read on the forward strand.
AATGAAGAGCTCATTCTTCAATTCTATGCAACTCTGCATATCACAGGCGATGCTGACGATGTGAACTCTTGGGTTTTGGACTGGATGACCGATAATACTCACTATAAAGCACCGGCCTCTGAATTACTTCATGCCCTGCCAATTAGTCCTCCCCTTGAAGGAGCTCGTTACCTGTACCATAAGCCTGAACTCACTGCCCATTACATGCAAGTGCTAATGAAGCCTCTGAAGCCCGGTCAAGATCCAAGGACCAAATTCCTCATGAAGGAATTGCTATATGTGCCAAGAACAATCTATCGCATTCTGACGAAGACTTTGAGTCCTATCAAAGGCCATGACTCGACTGATGAAGAAGTCGTTGGCATCATGACGAATCTGATGTTCTATATCATGCATGGCATTCCTGACAACTATCATGATTTCTTCATGAGGACTCTGGCAAATGTTGCACTCTCTCCATTTGAGTTGAAGCCTTACGCACCTTGGATTATGAGATTCCTCAGAATAAGGTCTTCACTCAACTACAAGGCTGATTTTCAGAATCACCTCAGCTACTTGCCCCCAATTGAAGTCCTCAAGCGGACATATTCCCCAGCTGATGAAAAGGGCAAGGCCGCTACTGTTATTGATGAAGGCAATCGTCCATTGCATGGTCAGTTTCGCAAACTCCACCAATGATGATTCTGCTACTCATGATTCTGCCGCTAATGCATCAAAGCCAAATCCTCAAGCCACAGCTCCTAGGGTGATGACTGACCGTGAGCTTCTTCTTATTCTTCACCAGAAAGTGGATCGAAACCACAAATGGCTTAAGCGTCAGTTTGGCTCTATTCTTCACAACATGACTGCTATGCACAATGCAGTGAAGAAAAACCATTTCTACCTCCATGAAGTCTTCGATCGCACCTGGGCTATTTTATCACATCTGTATGGTGAAGAAGATCTGAAGAAAATGGGTCTCAAGGAGGATTTTGACTGGTCTGCTCCTCCACCGAAGAAATTCAAGAAGGTCAAGGTTCCTTCCTTTGTGGCCAGCTCATATTCTTCATCACGCGAAACCGATGAGCATGAAGACTTGGACGACACTGCGACAGGCCCTACAACAACAAACGACCCCAACAACGCTGGCGCTCCTCCGTCAACTTGATATTCTTCAAGGACGTTAGTCCTCATTTTTTAATCCTTTTGGTCATTCGATGAGAAAGGGGGAGAATTTTGAGTTAGTCTTCAAGCGGGTCTACCTATATGGGTTTTTTTTTTGCAAAGTTACAACTCTCGTTCTTCGGAAACTTTAGTTGATCGAGTTGTAAACTTAAACTCTATGGTGGTCTGATACTTTTGTTGTGTTCTTCTGCATGCTTATTCCTCATTAATGTTAATGCACGCATGCTGAATTACATCAGTCACCATATTTCATCATGCATTTCAAATTCTTCACATTATATATCAAATGCGTGTATGAATTACAAGATATAGGGGGAGATCTCCATGATTCTACTCTTCAAGTGTGCATTGCTTCAAAAGCAAATTCCTAACTATGCACATCTTCAGGGGGAGTTCTTCTATATCTTGCTATGAAATTCCACAATATCAGTATTTACACTTCATATGTTTTATCCCCGTTGAAAACTTAACCTATATTGTCATCAATCACCAAAAAGGGGGAGATTGTAAGTGCATCTAGTGCCCCTTAGTGATTTTGGTGTATTGAATACTTATAGGTTAAGGGACTAATGTGTTTATGAGTGTACACAGGTCTATAAGTCTATGAGGAGTTTGATATTTACACAGAAAGTCGACCCCTAAAAATAAATATCTTCGACTGAAGATTCTGGATTTCTGAAGACTTTCTGTAGACTTTGAAAGTGAAGAAATTGGTGTGACCTTGAAGACTTGGCATCCATTCGAGGAACATGAAGCATGAAGACTTTTGTTTTCGTAGTTTCATTTTCTCTTTCTTGAGTCATAGGAAACACCGTACTGTTAAAGGGGGTCAAGGAAATACTAAGGAAAAATTTCCATGTGATGCTCAACTCAAAATTCTACACCTACCAATCCCTTCGAGTGAAGCCATTGGAAATCTCATATAGTTCAGTCAAATTTCTTTAGTGACAGAGACGAAGTTCTTCTGGTCTCTGAGGAATTTGTTCTGAATGAGGAGTTAGGACTTCGCCAGTGCGGTTTGCCTACACAGTGAGGATCATGATAGCCCTGAGGAATTTGATACTCAAAATTTCGACGGTTGCTGTGCTATGCGCCAGCTGTCCCAGAATATCTACCCACCTAACGGTCATATCATTGATGGGCATTTATGTATTATCATGTCGGGCTGCTCCCTAGTCTATAAATAGCCGCCCCCTACAACCACTAGCTGGATGGCTGCTCCGAGAGGAGCTGACACTTGTCATTTGAGAGCATCCCATCCTCCGAGGACTTTGAGCGAAAATCATCAAGTGAGGAAACCCAAAACCAAACACCTACAAACCCAAAGTGATTGAGCATCACTGAAGAGATTGATCCTGCGTGGATCCGATGTTTGTTACCTTTGAAGACTGTGCATCTTCTAGACGGTTAGGCGTCATGGTCTAGAGCATCCAAGAGGAAATTGTGGATCGCCGAGTGACCGAGTTTGTGAAGGTTTGGAAGTCACCTGAAGACTTACCACGAGTGATTGGGCGAGGTCTGTGTCACCTTAGCTCAAGGAGAATAGGATGAGGACTGTGTGTCCGGGATTGTGCGTCCTCAGGTTTAAATACCTAGCCGCTCCAACTAGACGTATAACTGTCATAGCAGTTGGAACTGTTCTACCAAATCATTATCTTCACCAAGCCTATTGGTTCTATTTCCTCAACTCTTTCATTTCCTCTTTACTGTGTTGTGTGCTTGTTCATATCTGTTTGAAGACTTTGACTGAAGACTTTCTCAATTTACTCAGTTCAATTTCTTCAGTCTGTTTGTCTTCATCCTGTGTTATCCTGTGTTTACGCTTTCTGTACTCTAAGATTGTCTTCATTTCATCATGATGACCATGCTTGTGTTCTGTTATGTTTACATCTGAGTACTTATTCCGCTGCAAGTAGTTCTTTGCTTAGGAATTTCCTCATCCGCAAATTCCTCGGTGAAGAATTCATAAAAAACGCCTATTCACCCCCCTCTAGTCGATATAATGCACTTTCAAAAAAACTACTCAACATAAATTAATACACCCAGTGGGTGTATGGATGCAAAAGTACAGATTGACAGATAGATGCACAAGAAAGTTTTCAAGTAGCATATCCTAATAGAACAAGCGGCAAGCTAAAAGATTGGTTAGAAATCTACCAACCTGGACGTTGGTCTGGAGGGCTGAGCTGGCGTCATAAGCAGCCTGACTAGCCTCCTGAACCACTTTCATCTGCTCCATCATGATGCCTGCCTGGCGTATAGCTTCCTTGGCGGCACCCACTTGGTCCTCCGGGACGTGATGCACAGTGAAGAGTGAAGACGGTGGATCAGCTGGAATATGTGCAGTCGACGCTAAAGGTTGAGCACTCAACAATGGTACGGCAAAAGTCACAGAAGCCCGGTTGGCATCGCCGGTTGTCGGTGTCAAAACCGGCTGATCTCGGGTAGGGGTTCCCGATCTGTGCGTCTAGGCTGATGGTAATAGGAAGCAAGGGACACAATGTTTACTCAGGTTCGGGCCCTCTCGATGGAGGTAAAACCCTACTTCCTGCTTGATTAATATTGACGATATGAGTAGTACAAGAGTAGATCTACCACGAGATCGTAGAGGCTAAACCCTAGAAGCTAGCCTATGATGATTATGATTGTAATTGTGATCGGCCTTCTAAGGACCAACCTCTCCGGTTTATATTGACATCGGAGAGGGCTACGGTTTACATGGAGTCGGTTACAAGGAAGGAAATATAATATCCGGATCGCCAAGCTTGTCTTCCACGCAAAGGAGATTCCCAACCGGACATGGGACGGAGTCTTGAGTCTTGTATCTTCACGCTTCAATAGTCTGGACGATGTATATAGTCCGGCTGTCCGGATACCCCCTAATCCAGGATTCCCTCAGTAGCCCCTGAACCAGGCTTCAATGACGATGAGTCCGGCGCGCAGTCTTGTCTTCGGCATTGCAAGGCGGGTTCCTTCTCCGAATACTCCATAGTAATTATCGAACACTTAAAACGTGTCCGCATCTGCAAAATGATCTTGACATACCACCTTAGAGAGAATGATATTTCACAAATGCAATCTGCTGACAACTTTTTAGACAACGTGACATGTCATTACGATCGGGTCATTATTCGAACCGTTTTCCCACAACTGGCCACATCATATATTGCGAGGCGGTTTCCTTGACACGTCTTGTCAAAGCAGAGATCGTGTCCCCTTATCACGGGATTCTCATCAATACGTGTATGGGTAATCCCACCGCGCCATCAATCGTGGCGCTTGGGAAGCAAGCGATCCTCAACGGATAAGTGGGGAGGCGCACCGCTTTCGTCGCCTCTATAAAGGGATAAGAGTTCCCCATTTTTACCCACGCCTTCTTCCTCCCTTGCTCACCCCTGCCCCCTCGAGCTCCAGCGCCCTAGCCCAAGTTTTCTCCGCACAGCTAAACATGTCCGGAGCAGGAGGCAAGTGGGTGGCTTCCACTGTGAAGGAGAAGCACATCGCGAATCTTCGGGCAGCCGGATACTTGGCCGCAGATATAGCGCACCGGCTACCGGACGACGGGCAGGTCATTCCAACTCCGTTACCCCACGAGAGGGTCGTGTTTGTCGCCCACTTCGTCCGTGGACTGGGATTTCCACTTCATCCCTTCGTCCGCGGGCTCATGTTCTACTACGGGCTAGATTTCCATGATCTAGCCCCAAATTTCGTCCTCAACATCTTGGCGTTCATCATCGTATGCGAGGCCTTCCTCTGCATCAAGCCTCACTTTGGCTTGTGGCTACAAATCTTCTGCGTGAAGCCAAAGATCATGAGCGGCCAGCAAGCGGAGTGAGGAGGGGCCATGGTGGGCAAGATGCCTAACGTCACCTGGCTTGACGGCTCCTTTCCGGAGACCATGAAAGGGTGGCAATCGGGGTGGTTCTACATCACCGAGCCGCGCGGTGCCAACTGGGCGGCGGCCCCCGAGTTCCAATCTGGAACCCCCACGCGGCTCACCTCCTGGGAAAAGAAGGGCCTGGCCTGGGGCGAACCTACAGAGCTGACCGGACTCCAAAACTGCGTTAAGAGCATGACAGACAAGAACATCAAGCTTGTGGTCATGCTCGTTCGCCGGATTTTTTCGTGCCAAAGACGGGCATTCAATCTGTGGGAGTTCGTCCCGGCCGAACACCAGACGCTTCGGAAGCTCTACGACATGACGCACAAAGGCGCATGGAAGGTGTTGTACAAGGCCTCCGAAGTACCTCCTCCCACATCCGAGGACCGCGGACTTCACGCCGCGCGGCCTCCTAATCCGGTGAGTTTTCTGACTACCACCGGATTCAGCTCTTCCTAGTATATTCGTGGGGAAGTCTTAAGTAATTGTGCATATTTAATCAGGATTATGTGAAGACAGTGGAGCGGATTGACCGTCCGCTCCGCTGCGGAAGGCCCAGTGATGCTCTCCTAACGGAGATAGCTGGTCCCGGTGCCCTACAAGGCACCGGAGAAGAAGGCCGAAGAAGGCCCCGGGACCGGGAAGGGTCTCCATGTAAGGTTGTACTGGAAGCCTCGTCCGAAGACGATGAGGCAAACTCCTCCCCCGAAGGGGAGGAAGAAGAAGAAGGGGCCGCCCCATCTTGAGAGGATGGGGGGCCTGAGAAGGCAGACCAGGGGGCCGGGAAAGGCCCCCGGCGCAAGGCCGTCATACACACGTCATCCGAAGACGACGAGACAGATTCCTCCAGGAGGCGGGGAAACATGAAGAGTTCTCCTCCCCACCGGGAGGAGAAGATGAGAAAAGCGCCCGGAGGAGGGCTGGGGCGTCAAGAAGGGAAAGGTGTCCTTCCGGACTACTCATACGGCCGCCCATAGCGAGGAGGGGTGGCTGCCCAAGGGGAAGCCCCTAGCGTGATCATAAGTATCCGCACTCTATCGTAATTTTGCTTCATAGTCTTTTTATAACGCCGAACATATATGCAGTCCGGCCAGGGCTCATCCCGAGGTATCGTCATGGGTCCCTGAACGATTCAGCGATGAACTCGCTCCCGACGGCCACTACTCCTCGGCCCACGGATGACACGGAGGTGTTGTCCCGAAGGCTCCCAGAGCGGGGGGAGGTGACTCTGGAGACGCCCCAAGGCGGAATTCCAGATGTCGGACACGCGGGGTTCAAGATTCCCGCGGATCATGTTGATGAGGGCTGCAGTAGGCCGGGCTCTCAGCCGAACACTGTTCCGAAACCTCCAACGGTTCCGGACTCAGTTGTGCAGCCCCTCGTTAGGGAGGGCGAGCCGTCCGTGCTGAGGACTTCCATCACGCCAGAGGCATCGAATAGTCTGGTGGAAGCGCTTCGAGGTGCTTCCATGGATGACGAGCACCGTACTCTTATGAGTGCGGTGATTCAAAAGGTTCTGTCCGCCAGGAGCGGACTAACCGAAGCCTGCACAAGCCTCCTGACGGGCTTCGAGGTAAGTAGCGAATATGTAAAATTACCACCCAATAGGTAGTAGCCCCTGATACTCTGTTCGGTGTTTGGAAGGAAAAGCCGAACAGATGGTCAATTATAATCCGCAGGAGTCTAATAGTAAGTATGTATTTTGAATAAGTAGGTTGTGCTGCTTTCCGCTGCTGTCCGCACAGCCGAGGTCGCCGGACTAAAGCGGGACCTGGAGCAGGCGCAGGGGGAGCTCGACTTCACGAAGAGGCAGCTCGAAGAGAACAAAGGTGAGTAATTCCCCGCTCTCATGTAATGAAGGATAGATAAAATTGGTTATTCTAATGACGAAGCGTCGTGACTGTGTAACAGGGGCCACCACCGAAGTGGCGACTCTGAAGAAAGCGTTGTCCGAGGCTGAAAACAAGGCGGCCTTGGAATGCAAGGAGCGCGAAAAGCAAGATGCTAGAGTGGGCGAGGTACAGCAAGAGCTCCATGAGCTCGGCAAGAAGTTTGAGTCCATGGAGCTTGAGCTTAAGATGAAAGAGGTCGAGCTTGTGAAGGCCCTTGCAGGTATGAAAGACGCCAAGGCCGAAGCCGACAAGGCACAGCAGGAAATCCAGGCGGCCAAGAAGATAGCGGCGGGTAAGATATTCTTTATGCAAAGCAAACATGTGGAGGAGGCGTTTCTTTTACTTACCCGAATTCGGAGCTCTCTAGGGGCATTCGCAGATCTTCCACGCAACGTCTCAGACGCCGCGGAGTTCTACCGTGCCGAGGAGGGGAGCTCCACGGAGAAGCTGTTCTGGTCCCAGTATGCTGGGGCCGAACACCCAATGCTTCTGAGTGACCAACTGAAGCAGTTGGTCGAACTCCACAGGGCGGCCGAAGTGGCTATGAAAGATTTCATAGTCCGTATGTGGTCTGGTGAGCCCCTGCCCACTAGCTACTTCGGCCTGGTCAAGCGGATGGTGAATGCCTATCCGCGGCTTGAGGTTATCAAGAAATCCGTTTGCATTGAGGGTGCCCGCCGGGCCTTTGCCCGTGCGAAGGTGCATTGGGGCAAGCTGGATGCGGAGAAGCTGGTGAAGGACGGGCCGCCGGAGGGCAAGGCGCATCACTATCCCGAGAAGTATTACGATGGCGTTATGAAGGGTGCTCGTCTCGTGGCCGATGAATGTACCAAGGACAAGATCTTTGAATAAATGTACCTCTGTCACTGTTGTAATATAAAGACGAAGTTTACTTGTGCTATGTAGCACTGTTTGATTTAAAATATTACCTTCTGTGCGGCTGTTTATAGAATTCTGAAAGTAGGCCAGTCGTCGGCTTCCGCCCCCACGTAACTAGTACCGGGGTGTTCCTGGAAAAACCCGGATACTCTTTATCCAAATTTTTGGTCCCTTAAGGAGGTATCCGGCGCAGCGAACAAGGCAATCGGACTATGCTGCTTTATAACTTTCACTTAGCCATAGAAGTCTACAATTTTAAATTTCGGCGAAGCCCCTAGAATTCTCGAATAGCGACCAGCTCTCGCCGCATCATGCCGGTCAGTTTTCGCCTTTCTCTACTGAGGTGCTCATCCGGAAGAATTGGGACACAATCGCAGTAGTTCTCCCTGCGCTACCTTAGCCGATATAACGGAACGTAAGGTACCAAAACAAGGGAGCCGGGAAAACCCAACTATTGACCCAAGACGTGATTCAGAGCTGATGCATATAGTGCTATAAGTTCGGGGTGCCGCACTGTTGAAAGTGTTCGGACTTGTTATGCCATATTATGAGGTGTCATAAGAAGCCCCTGGCAATCTAACCGTACCAAGGTGTACGGATGCAATATTAAATAAACATTTGCAAGAATTGTGCGCAAATAGGAATAATAAGATGACGCTATATATTGTTTCCCATTAATGAATAATACGTTTAAGCGTATCTTTACAACGGTAGCATTAAGCAGAAGTAAATAGGACTATTTAACATGTCCTATCCGAGGGCAGGCTGCATGTAGGTATGTAAAACAGGTATAACGATCGTGAACAGATTCCACCTGTGTATTTCCTTTTGTGCGCAAAGCATGTTACCTCCTTGGTTTTCTCTCCTATTTAAGTCCGACAATCCGGCTCTTCTGAAGAGGCTACTCTAAAGCAATGTCCTGAAAAATAAGAAGGATGGGTTATGAAGTTATGTAGCGGTTATACCGCAATGTTGACCGAGTCATTGTTGTGCCTCCGCCTACGCCCATGGTATTTTGAGTGCGTAACTGTGTACGCGTGCGCGATTGCTACTTTGATGGGCCTTGAGCAGAGGCCGGACTGCTAGTCGCGCTCTTGGCGTGCCTGATGATCCTGTTGTGGGGTGCTCCGGACTCGATTGACGGTGCTCGAAGTTGTTGTCGCCGGATTGGTTTGTCGGAGGAGGTCGCATTGTACTTCCGCCGTGAGGGCTGCAGTATGCTCTTCTGTTCGGAGAGAGCGGTCCATGTTTCCATTGATTGTTATGACCCCGCATGGTCCTGGCATCTTGAGCTTGAGGTATGCGTAGTGTGGTACCGCATTGAATCTAGCGAATGCGGTTCGTCCGAGTAGTGCGTGGTAACCACTGCAGAAAGCGACAATATCGAAGATTAAATCTTCGCTTCAGAAGTTATCCGGATATCCAAAGACCACTTCCAATGTTATAGAGCCTGTGCAACGGGCCTCTACTCCGGGAATACACCTTTAAAGGTGGTTTTGGTGGGCTTGATCCTTGAAGGATCAATGCCCATTTTATTCTTGTGTCTGATAAAGCAGGTTCGGGCTCTGCTGCCGTCCATAAGGACTCGCGTGAGGTGGAATCCGTCGATGATTGGGTCTAGGACCAATGCGGCTGAGCCGCCGTGACGGATGCTAGTAGGGTGATCCCTACGATCAAAGGTGATCGGACAAGCTGACAATGGGTTGAATTTGGGGGCGACTGGCTCCATCGCATAGACGTCCTATAGTGCTCGCTTCCGTTCCCACTTGGGAATGTGAGTGGCGTAGATCATGTTGACCGTTTTCACTTGGGGGGATTTCTTCTCTCCCCCTGTGTTCGGACGCCGGGGCTCTTCGTCATCGTCTCTGTGCAGCCCCTTTTCCTTGTTTTCGGCGTTGATTTTGCCGGCCTGTTTGAACACCCAGCAGTCTCTGTTGGTGTGGTTGGCTGGCTTGTCCGGGGTGCCATGAATTTGGCACGAGCGCTCGATATCTGGTCCAGGTGGATGGTCCCTGATTGTTTCTTTTGAACGGCTTCTTCCGCTGACCGGACTTGGATCCGCTGAATCCGACGTTAACTGTCGTGTCTTCAGTGTTGTCACCGTTGTTCCGTCGCTTATGTCTATTACGCCGTGGCTTGCCGTTATTGTCGCAGCCATCCGAAGTGCCAGAATGTGGCGTAGTGCTGTTGCGAGCCAACCAGCTGTCCTCGCCTGCGCAAAAGTGGGTCATTAGTGTTGTGAGAGCTGCCATGGACTTGGGTTTTTCCTGGCCGAGGTGTCGGGCGAACCACTCGTCACGGATATTATGCTTAAAAGCCGCCAAGGCTTCGGTGCCGGACAGTCGACTATTTGGTTCTTTTTAGTTAGGTACCGAGTCCAGAATTTCCTGGCTGACTCTCCGGGCTGTTGAGTAATGTGGCTCAAGTCATCGGCGTCCGATTGTCGCACATATGTGCCCTGGAAGTTGTCGAGGAATGCATCTTCCAGGTTTTCCCAACTGCCAATGGAATTTGCTGGCAGGCTGTTTAGCCAGTGCCGGGCGGGTCCTTTGAGCTTAAGGGGAAGATACTTGATGGCGTGTAGATCGTCTCCGCGGTCCATGTGAATGTGGAGAAGGAAATATTAAATCCATACTGCAGGGTCTGTTGTTCCATCGTATGATTCGATGTTTACAGGTTTGAACCCTTCTGGGAATTCATGATCCATCACTTCGTCAATGAAGCAGAGGGGGTGCACGGTGCCTCTGTGCTGGACTATGTGGCTACGCAGTTTGAATTGCTCTGGGTGGCTGTGTTCGGCCCAGCCGGACTTGTTGATAGTGTGTCCGGCGTGACGGTCGTCGTCGCGCGTTTGGGCGCGCCCCCGTGATCCGTAGATCAATCTTGGATGTTTTGCTTTGTTTTCCAGTATATCTTGCAGGTCCTGCCTATTGCCCCGGGCTGTAGTGTGTTGGCGTGGGGGTGTGGGCTGGTATTCAGACTGATACGCCATTTTATCCCGGCCACGAGGTGGCCGGTCAGCCGTGTGGCGCTCGAGTCCATATACCTCGGCTGCCAGGACTTCAGTCCATCTATCTGTGAGCAGGTTTTGATCAGCTTGAAGTTGCTGCTGCTTCTTTTTCAGGCTCCTTGCAGTGGCCATAAGCCGACGCTTGAAGCGCTCCTGCTCTATGGGATCCTCAGGCACGCCGAACTCGTCGTCGCCGAGGCTAATCTCGTCTTCGGAGGGGCATGTAGTTGTCCTCCTCCGGATATCCGTCCATCGCATGTTCGTCTGGGATGACCTGCTCATCTTCCTGCTCGGCCTACTCGAAGGCGGGCTGATCAGGGTTGTATTCCTCTTCGGCACCATCCGGATTGTTTTCGTCTCCTGGGCCGGTGTTACTGTGGCGGGGCTTGGGGCAGCGTCGACGACGCCCATGCTTTGTTTTTCTCCCTGAGGGGTTATCCTCCGTTGCCTCATTGCCATTGGTTTCCTTCGGGGTGTCCACCATATATATATCATAGGAGGAGGTGGCTGCCCACCGCCCTGTGAGCAGTGGTTCCTGTACTTCTCCTGCATCATCGTCCATACCGTCGATGTCTTCGGAGTCGAAGTCAAGCACGTCGGTTAGATCATCGACCGTGGCAATGAAGTGGGTGGTGGGTGGGCAGCGAATTCCTTCATCGCCTGCTTCCCACTCGAGCCGGACATAGTTCGGCCAAGAGCCTCCTGACAAAGAGAGAGACTTTAATGAGTTCAGCATGTCACCGAAGGGCAAGTGCTGAAAGATATCTGCAGCGGTAAACTCCATTACCGGGGCCCAACCTGTCTTGGCAGGCTCGGGAGCGCGCGGACTGGAACTCACAACCGGATACGAGTCCGGGGGTCCGGAGTCATAGGCTTCTACAGAGGTGAGACCTGTGTTTGGCTCCAACGCCGATGAGTGTGCGGCCAGCGGGGCGGGGTCCATCCCTCCGTCCTTAGGCAACGCAGCCTGCTCCAGATTTAGGTCCGGGGCTATTGCAGGGGTGATATCCCGGGCATTGTCCGACAGCAGGTCCAAGCCGTGCTCATCGTGACTGTCCGGTGCTCCTGGCACATGCCCGAATCCGTCGAAGATCAAGTCTCCGTGAATGTCGGCCGTGTAGTTCAAGTTTCCAAACCTGACCTGGTGGCCAGGGGCGTAGCTGTTGATCTGCTCCAGATGGCCAAGCGAATTGGCCCGCAGTGCGAAGCCACCGAACACGAAGATCTGTCCGGGGAGAAAAGTCTCACCCTTGACTGCGTTGCTGACGATTGAAGGCGCCATCAAGCCTTGCAGCGACGACACAGAGGAACTCTCAATGAAAGCACCAATGTCGGTGTCAAAACCGGCGGATCTCGGGTAGGGGGTCCCGATCTGTGCGTCTAGGCTGAAGGTAACAGGAAGCAAGGGACACAACGTTTACCCAGGTTCGGGCCCTCTCGATGGAGGTAAAACCCTACTTCCTGCTTGATTAATATTGACGATATGAGTAGTACAAGAGTAGATCTACCACGAGATCATAGAGGCTAAACCCTAGAAGCTAGCCTATGATGATTATGATTGTAATTGTGATCGGCCTTCTAAGGACCAACCTCTCCGGTTTATATAGACACCGAAGAGGGCTAGGGTTTACGTGGAGTCGGTTACAAGGAAGGAAATATAATATCCGGATTGCCAAGCTTGTCTTCCACGCAAAGGAGAGTCCCATCCGGACACGGGACGGAGTCTTGAGTCTTGTATCTTCACGCTTCAATAGTCTGGACGATGTATATAGTCCGGCTGTCCGGATACCCCGTAATCCAGGATTCCCTCACCGGTCTCCTGGATCACCGGTTCTGTCACTGGCGTCGATTGAGGCGTCTTGCCACTTGATGTTTTCTTGCCCTTCCTTCCCATGGGCCTCAGGGGCACATCCTCGTCATCGTATGGAAGATCAATGACATTTAGAAGAGCTGCAAAGGAATCAATCACAAGAGTTCAGTCGACCAACAAAATGGCTGAGAAAGTAGAGACAAAATTACAAGAGTCGTTGTCGGTGTCAAAACCGGCGGATCTCGGGTAGGGGGTCCCGAACTGTGCGTCTAGGCAGATGGTAACAGGAGACAAGGGACACGATGTTTTTACCTAGGTTCGGGCCCTCTCGATGGAGGTAAAACCCTACTCCTGCTTGATTAATATTGATGATATGGGTAGTACAAGAGTAGATCTACCACGAGATCAGAGAGGCTAAACCCTAGAAGCTAGCCTATGGTATGATTGTTGTTCGTCCTACGGACTAAAACCCTCCGGTTTATATAGACATCGGAGAGGGTTAGGGTTACACAGAGTCGGTTACAATGGGAGGAGATCTACATATCCGTATCACCAACCTTGCCTTCCACGCCAAGGAAAGTCCCATCCGGACACGGGATGAAGTCTTCAATCTTGTATCTTCATGGTCTAGGAGTCCGGCCAAAGGCTATAGTCTGGCTATCCGGACACCCCCTAATCCAGGACTCCCTCAGTAGCCCCCGAACCAGGCTTCAATGACGATGAGTTCGGCGCGCAGATTGTCTTCGGCATTGCAAGGCGGGTTCTTCTCCTAATTCTGTGTACCTGTTGAATAGTGTCCGGCTTCTCATGAATATTGTGCTCCTTGGTTTCCACGCCCAATAATGGCCTTCTTCCACGTGTCAAGTGAATGCGAAAAGCCAGGGTGTTTTTACATTTACCCCCCTAGCTACGCAAATGAGCTGCCTATAAAAGAGATGAAGATTCAGATCCGAATCACACCATCTTCCCTTCGAGAGCGTTCATCGGAGCGCATCCGACAGAAATCCATTCCATCATGGCCAGTCGACGCAGCTCCTCCTCTCGCCTTCCCAGCCCTCAGCCTGGAGATTGGGAGAGATGTTTTCTTCCCCCAGCCTTCATGGTCCCAGTTCGAGCCGGACTCGCTACTTATAATGGCGGAAGCAAAGTGAGGAGGCGTCCCAATCCCTCAAAGGAGAGCGGGTATGCCTTGTCCCTTATTTGATAAGAGGGCTCAGATTTCCAATTCATCCGTTTCTCCGGGGGCTCCTGGAGTTCTAGGGCCTCCAGCTGCACAACCTTACGCCTGCCTCCATATTGCATATTGCGGGCTTCTTAGCCCTTTGCGAGCTGTTCTTGGGCGTCGAGGCTCATTTCGCGCTGTGGAAGAAGCTGTTCTGCCTTGTGCCCCGTTCCCGGGAGGGGTCGATATATCAAGTGGGCAGAGCCGAACTATGGCGCATCGCCGGGACCGGATATCTATCCGGAACCCCAAGGAAGGCGTCCGAAGACTGGCCTTCAGAATGGTTTTATATAGAAGATGTCCCCCTGCCGGACCCTGTTCGGATCGGCCTCCTCGAGTTCAATAATGCTCCCTTGAAGAAGCGCCTAAGCTGGCGTCCACGGAGCCCTCAGAGGGAAAATGACAAGGACGTCCTTTACCTGATGAGACAGATAAGGTTGTTAGCTCATTCCGGACTGACCATGATCGGGGTCACGGCCACATGCATTATGCGGGGGGTGCAGCCGCTTCAGTATAGAGGCAACCCCATGTGGGATTTCAACGGGGAGGATGATGCTACCCGCTGCGGCCATAAAGGGCCGGGATCGGTTGCTGCTCTGACGAAGGCCTTGTCCGCATTGTACAAGGGAGAAGAGGAGGAGTTCCTCCGCGTCAATCCACAGGACGGAATTTCTATGTACAATCCTCCAAGATGGGTAAGCGGACACTTCTTTTTGCCCATCCGTTCCATGTTCCCATAGTTAAGTACCTTATCTTGTGATTTCGACGCAGGAAGTGCACCGGGCCGTGAAGGATATAAACAGACCTCCTCCACAACCCGAGGATCCGAAACGGTCCCTCGATCCGGCCTCCCAAGAGGATCCGGACATATTCGTGGAGCTGATCGATGGGGTATTTTACCAACTGAGCATCGACAATGCCTTGGTCGCCATTACGGCCGATTACCCCGGAATACTTCCCGCCTCACAGGTAACTGAGACCGAAGTCCCAATACTTTGAAAATGATCCATCTGTGCTTATTTTTGATCTCCGTATACCAATGGTGTTTTGCAGGGGGAGCCCTTGAGGTGGAAGGCCGAGCCTGCGGTGGCTAGCCAACAAGGGGCAGCAAGGCCCAGCAGGCTGAAAAGAAGTGCGGTCCGGATTGAGACGCCCATGAAACGGTATGGCATGCCATCTTATTCCCAGGTTTTATTCCTGGAAGGCATACTAACGCCCATGCTCTTTTCAGAAAAAAGAGCGCTCGCCGGACTATATCCGGAGAGGTTGCCAATCGAGCCTCCACCAGCCAGGCTCCAAAGGCAGGTCCAGAAGCGGAGGCAAACACGAGGCGTGCGTCGGACGCTCCTCCGACAGAGGATGCCGGCAGACTGTCTACCACCAATTCCGAGGTGGAGAGTGCCATGAATCACAGGCGTCGCCGGACAGTTCTTCGTGGCGCATGTTTCTCCCAAGAGGCATTGGATGCCTTCAATTGGAGATCGCACCTCCGTGCCGCTCAAAATGGTCTAGCGAGCCACGGAGCAGTATGTGAAAGACATCTGGTGAGAAAATTTGATGGTTATATATGCCAGTAGCCCCCGAAACTTGAAGCAGTTAAAATAACTGATTTAAGGATCATTTGTTATGCAGGACCTTACAAAAAAGAATACCCAGCTGTCCCGGGAGCTGGAAGAGTGCAAAGCCCAACTTGAGGCCGCACTAGCCGCTGCAGGGGAGGCCAAGGAGACCCCCTCTGGTAATATACGCTTCGAAAGATAAGTATGTTGTGAAGTGCGGCATGTGTGTAAATCTGACAATATCATTGCAGATGGCGCCGGAGTGGATCCGGACAAGCAACAACTCTTGCGCCGGTTAAAGGTCGGCGAGCGTGCTTACGAGGTGAGGCAGAGAAGAATAATCTCCATGATGCCAACACCCAGCCGGGCGAGGAACTAAAGGATGTTCGTGCCCAGTGCCGGACTCCGTGAAGGAGAATCGACCGCTTGACGCGGCATTTTTAGTAAGTGCTTGAGCGAACTTTGAAAAAGAGTTCGGCGAGGAAGTCGACTAACGAGTTATATGCAGTAGGTATGCTCACAGTCGTCCTGCGGAGGAAATGCCGGTTCTCGCGTGACCTTCTTCCCGAGCTCTTACAACTGCACAAACGAGTTCGGCAGGTGATGAAAGGCGTCGCCCAGGCCTTGTGGCCATCTGTCTCCCTGCCCGAAGGCCTTGGAGAGCTTGCAGAGAGGCTTAAGGGAGCACGGCGGCGCTTCCGATTATGGAAGATATCGGTCTGCCGTCAAGGCGCCAGGGAGGCCTGGGCCATGGTGAAGACGCGGTACACGGTTGTTGACCCAAACCACATGGCGAGGTCGGACTGTGGGGCCCGATGGGAAGGAGATCCTGTGAGCTTAGTGTCGGCCAAGTAGAATTGGCATAAATATTCCCAACAGGACTGTAAACTAGACAGCCTATTATATGGTATTGTGGAGGAATATGCCCGATAAAATTGACTATGTAATTTAAGATGACATGTGAAAATGCCTTCTAGCGGATTGTAGATCGTTTGTCATGGCGGACCTTTTAAGCTTCAACCTCGGGACCCTTTAGTCCAGAGTGTGGCCGAATACCCTCGCGGTTATGTAAGAACCAGGGCATGCGTGGAGACCAGGCGTAGGGGTCATTAGTGCTTGAACAGACAAGTGCCCAACTAGTTATGTTATATTACATGGTTAGTAAGAAACATCTTCCAGGGAGAATAGTTCCGTAAGGGTTCCTTTCCCTGGGAGGCATGCCTTAAAGTGCATGTCCGGACTGCGAAAAAAGCAGAAAAGCATCTGGGGGCAGATAAATAAATAAGTGAGAAATCATCTTTAGTATACCGACCGAATATTCCCTTAAGAACGCTAGCTTTCGGCTTCACCCAGTCTGAGGTACACATCCGGCTGACCCGGCAGTAACAATCGCAGAGGTGCTCCCTTTACCACCTAGCCGAACAATCGGGAACGTAGGGGTAAGCACAGGAGCCAGGCAACCCAGCTTGGCCAAAACTGAAGTCATATCGATGCATATAATGGTGAATAAAAGGTACATGTGGAAGTGTGACACATGTGTTAGGCATGAAGCCCGTACAAATAAGCTTCTGTTAAAGAAGCCCCCAGGTATAATGAGCGCGGATAGCACGTCAAGTGTGTGTGAACAACGTGCGAATGAGCCTTTAAAGGCTGTAAGAGAAAAAGAGGGAGAAGGAGAGAAATATAAGACAGCTAATGTGTAAAAAATAGACAGAGGAAGGAGACGAACTCAGAATCCGGCGCTAGGCGTAGAATCTTCGGAGACGGGCTGCGTTCCATGGGTTCGGCTCGAGTCGGTTATTCGATGCATCTCGTAGACGGTACGCTCCACCGGTCAGGACTTGGTCGATAATAAAGGGACCTTCCCATTTGGGCTTGAGTTTGTCCTTTTCCTTGTCCGGCAGGCGTAGAACTAACTCGCCAACATTGTAAGTTTTGGCCCGTACTTCTCTGCTTTGATATCTTTGAGCCTGTTGTTGATAGAATGCGGAACATGCTTTTGCCACGTCACGCTCCTCCTCCTAGGTGTCCAAACTGTCCTGCCGATCGAGCTCAGCTTCTCTTTCTTCGTACATGCGCACGCGAGGTGAGTCATGAATTATGTTGCAGGGCAGAACTGCCTCTGCGCCGTATACCATAAAGAATGGTGTGAATCTGGTGGTGCGATTCGGCGTGGTCCGCAGCCCCCAGAGTACGGAGTCGAGCTCCTCTACCCAGTGCATGTTAGATTCCTTGAGGGACCGCACTAATCTGGGTTTGATGCCGCTCATGATTAGACCATTTGCTCGCTCGACTTGACCGTTAGTTTGAGGGTGATAGACTGAAGCATAGTCGAGCTTGATGCCCATGTTTTTGCACCAGAGTTTGACCTCGTCGGCCATGAAGTTCGTGCCGTTATCAGTGATGATGTTGTGGGGGACGCCGTAATGGTGTACGACCCCTAGTATGAAGTCTATCACCGGTCCGGATTCGGCCGTCTGAACAGGCTTGGCCTCTATCCATTTGGTGAATTTATCCACCATGACCAGTAGGTATTTTTGCTTGTGGGTTCCTCCTTTAAGGGGTCCAACCATGTCAAGCCCCAGACATGCGAAGGCCCGGTGATGGGTATAGTTTGGAGGCGGTGGGTGGCATGTGGCTTTGATTAGCAAAGAGCGGCAACCGACGCATCGTTGGACTAAGTCTGAGCATCTGCCGGGCCGTCGGCCAATAAAATCCTGTCTGGAAGGCCTTGCTTCCAAGGGCCGGGCTGCGGCGTGGTGCCCGCCGAGTCCGCATGAATTTCAGCCGAAGATTCCGCCCTTCCTCTTGGAGATACACCTTTGAAGGACTCGGTCATGCTTTTCTTATAAAGCTCTCCCTCATGGACTTTATAGGCTTAGATCGCCGCACTATGCAGCGTGCCTCGTTTTGGTCCTCGGGAAGTTCCTGCCTGGTTAGGTAGGCTAGGAATGGTTCCGTCCACGGGGCAATGATTGCCATTATTACGTGGGCTGAAGATGTTACTTCGTTGGCAGAGCCTCCAGTTGTGTCAGAATGTTCGGTATTGGGCAGTACTGTTGGGTCCGGGCTATTATTTCCGGACTCCCCTTCCCATACTACGGATGGCTTGAACAGCTTCTCTAAGAAGATATTGGGGGGGACGGCATCGCGCTTTGCGCCAATGCATGCCAAGACGTCTGCTGCCTGATTGTTTTCCTGAGCTATATGGTGAAATTCGAGCCCTTCAAACCGAGCTGCCATTTTTAGGACGGCGTTGCGATATGCTGCCATTTTCGGATCCTTGGCATCAAAGTCTCCATTTATTTGAGATATCGCGAGGTTTGAATCCCCTCGCACCTCTAGGCATTGAATGCCCATGGATACTGCCATCCGGAGACCATGTAGAAGGGCCTCGTATTCGGCTGCGTTGTTGGAGTCCGTATACATTATCTGGAGTACGTATTGAATCAGATCTCTGTTGGGGACGTCAAAACGGCGCCACCCCTAGACCAGCCAACATTTTGGAGGCGTCGAAGTGCATGATCCAGTTGGAATATGTGCGTACTCTTTAGGGAGTTCTTGATCCATTCGCGATTTAAGTCGGCCAAAACTTCTTGACTTAATAGCTCGCCGTGGCTTATAGGTTATGTCGAACGGGAGGAGCTCAATGGCCCATTTGGCAATCTGGCCCGTGGCGTCGCGGCTGTTTATAATGTCGTTAAGAGGTACTTCGGAGGCTACTGTTATCGAACACTCTTGAAAGTAGTGTCGCAGCTTCCGGGATGCCATGAACACCGTGTACGCTATCTTTTGATAATGCGGATACCGTGACTTGCATGGAGTGAGGACAGTGGACACATAGTAAACTGGTTTGTGAAGGGGGAACTTGTGTCCGTCCGTTCCTCGTTCGACAACGAGCACCACGCTTACAACTTGATGAGTTGTCGTGATGTATAATAGCATTGGTTCGCCCATGTTGGGCGCGGCCAGGACCGGGTTTGTTGCCAATATGGCTTTTATTTCTTCGAGTCCGGCCGTGGCGGCATCCGTCCACTCGAAGTGTTCGGTGCGCCGGAGGAGGCGATAAAGGGGTAATGCCTTTTCTCCTAAACAGGAGATAAAGTGGCTTAGAGCCGCCACACATCCAGTCAATTTTTGTATTTGTTTGAGGTCCTTTGGGATATCCAATTGTGACAGAGATCGGATCTTGGCTGGGTTTGCTTCAATTCCTCTACCGGATACAATGAAGCCCAAGAGCTTTACGGGTGATGCGCCAACGCATTTTCCAGTTAAGCTTGATGTCATATTGTAGGATCTTGAGAAGAGGTGTCTAGAGGGGGGGTGATTAGACACTAAGTACCAAAGTTGCAGTTTTTAACTTCTTTTAGGTTTAAGTGGAGTTTAGGAACAAGTTTAGCATTCTCAATACATAACAAGCAGGCATGCAAAGAGTATGTAGGCAGCGGAAAATAAAGCATGCAACTTGCAAGAATGTAAAGGGAAGGGTTTGGAGAATTCAAACGCAATTGGAGACACGAATGTTTTTGTCGTGGTTCCGATAGGTGGTGCTATCGTACATCCCGTTGATGGAGACTTCAACCCACGTAGGGTAACGGTTGCGCGAGTCCATGGAGGGCTCCACCCACGAAGGGTCCACGAAGAAGCAACCTTGTCTATCCCACCATGGTCGTCTCCCATGAAGGACTTGCCTCACTAGCGGTAGATCTTCACGAAGTAGGCGATCTCCTTGCCCATACAAACTTTTTGGTTCAACTCCACAATCTTGTCGGAGGCTCCGAAGTGACACCTAGCCAATCTAGGAGACACCACTCTCCAAGAAGTAACAAATGGTGTGTTGATGATGAACTCCTTGCTCTTGTGCTTCAAGTGATAGTCTCCCCAACACTCAACTCTCTCTCATAGGATTTGGATCTAGTGGAAAGAAGATTTGAGTGGAAAGCAACTTGGGGAAGGCTAGATATCAAGATTCATATGGTTGGAATGGAATATCTTGGCCTCAACACATGAGTAGGTAGTTCTCTCTCGAAAATAGGATCTTTGGAAGTGTAGGTTTGTTCGATGGCTCTCTCCACGAATGAAGAGGAGGTGGAGGGGTATATATAGCCTCCACACAAAATCTAACCGTCACACACAATTTACCAAACTCGGTGGGACCGAATCAACAAACTCGGTCAGACCGATTTAGTAAACCTAGTGACCGTTAGGGTTTTCGATGGGACCGGAATGCAACTCGGTAGGACCGATATGGTTAGGGTTAGGGCATAACGTAATCTCGGTGAGACCGATTACACAAACTCGGTGAGACCGATTTTGGTAATTAGCTAACCAGAGAGTTGGTCAGGCAAACTCGGTGAGACCGATTACTCAAACTCGGTGGGACCGGTTTGGGTAATAAGTTAACCAGAAAGTTTGCATTGTAATCTCGGTAGTACCGATTACACAAATTCGGTGAGACCGAATCTGGTGATGGACATACACAAAGAGATTACAATCCCATCTCGGTGAGACCGAGATCCCTATCAGTGAAACCGATTTGCCTAGGGTTTGTGGCAGTGGCTATGACATCTGAACTCGGTGGCGCCGGATAGAAATAATCGGTAGGGCCGAGTTTGACTTGAGGTTTAGGTCATATGTGTGGAAGTGAGAAAGTAGTGGAGGGTTTTGGAGCATATCACTAAGCACATGAAGCAAAAGGCTCATTAAGCAACACCTCATCCCTCCTTGATAGTATTGGCTTTTCCTATAGACTCAATGTGATCTTGGATCACTAAAATGTAAAATGAAGAGTCTTGAGCTTGAAGCTTGAGCCAATCCTTTGTCCTTAGCATCTTGAAGGAGTTCCCACATCCTTTAGTCCATGCCACTCCATTGTTGAACTTATCTGAAACATACTAGATAAAAGTGTTAGTCCAACAAGAGATATGTTGACATTAATTAACAAAACCACCTAAGGAGCACTTGTGCTTTCAATCTCCCCCTTTTTGGTAATTGATGGCAACATACATCAAAGCTTTAGGTAAGGATATAAAGAATAGCAAGTAAAGCTTCGGAAAGACATGTAACAAGCATAGGCTCCCCCTACATGTATGCAATCATGTGAACATGTGAAAGCATAACCATGATGGAGAAGGCAATGTGTTACATGTATCTTGGCCATATGCATCAGAGCAAAGAATATTAAAGAAAATACCTTCATGCTCATGAGTCCTTCTTGCAAACAGTATGTACATCAGCAAGAATTCCTCATACACATGAGTGTGATGCATATATTTACCTTGTAGTCTTGAGTTGGCTTAGGATAAAATGAACCTGCAAAAACAAGGTTAGATAACATAGGTACATCTACTAGCCAGAGCAAAACGAAGAAAACACAAGAATACCAAGACTGGGATGACATGTAGAGAGTGAGTACTAAGTACCACATTGGATTAGACATGTCCCCAAGAGTAAAGATATGCAATGAATTTAAATGATTCCTTTCCCTTAGATGTCTTGCTCCCTCTGAATCTAGCATGGGATACTGGGAGAAGATAGGGAACAGAAAAACTGAGCTGAAAGACATAAATGAACAGAGCTTAATGCAAATAAGCACACATGAACATGTCTTTCCCCCAAAAAGACATGTGGCATATCTCCTCTTGAACACCAAGCATCTGGGATCCTTGAGAAATACTTTCTACTTGAGTATTCTCTCCCCCTGGAGATCTCTTTCTCCCCCTTAATACTCTCTCTGATGTGATGTGATCTCTCTAAGTGATAAGCTTTGATGTGATCTCTCTCTCCCCCTTTGACATCAATTTCCAAGAAGGGTCTTCTGGAATTTGTTGTGAATGGGTTTGGTCCTTGAGTCACAACACAAAACACCGGATAAAATTTATGATGCTTGTAGAGGACAAGATTCATTGAGTGGAGCCGGATCAGAAGAAACATAGAATTAGTGGCAAACTGTTTTTCCTGTTGTGAAGTCGGTGGCACCAAGTGGTGTGCTTCGGTTGGACCTAAAACAACAAAGCGGTGAAACCGAGTCCATCACAGAGAAAAATCTTGTCACCTCAGCTCACTAGACTAGAAAGATCTCACAAAGATTTGCAAGGAATTTTCTAAATGATATGCAATGAATTGGATGCTGAAAATGCAGAGAAAACAAAAAGAAAAGAATGAAATCTAGATGAAGTTTTTTTTGAAAGGGGAAACAAATATGCATGAGAGAAATGCAAAAAACACAGAAAGGAACATGAGAGAACTTCATCTAGAGATGGTCGGTGACAAAGTCACCTATGTTAGAGTATATTGACTTAGGAGTCATGTGAGATCACTTGATCATAGGTCATACTCATCGTTTAAGCTCAAAATGGGGTTACCATTTTTCGTTTAAGCATCTTGATGTATTCACATCTTGTCGAGTTGCTTTAGCTCATGACTTGGAGTAAAGCTTCTCTAAGATGGAATAACATACCTTGGTTGGTGGTGTTGTCCATGTAGTTGAACTTGTGTGGATTGCTCAAGGTTGATGTAGCTTATCAAGAGTTGGGAGCACCACTTGAAATTTGAGTCCATCTACCTACATGGGTTAGTTCTTGCAAGGAAGAGCACTTGTGTATCCAAAATGACAATCATGAAGCTCAATCTTAGAGTTTGTCAAAAGGATATGTTAGAATGATTCCGTGCTTCCTTGTATTCATCCACCATAGGGTAGAGACTTGGTGATGTAGAGATTGCTCAAGATGTGAGTAGATTACAATCTCATGGAATTTGATTCAACCAAGTACCTACATGGGTTAGATAACATTCAAGATGCAAATATATCCAAGATATAATATTTTCATCACAAGAGAGATATCATGGATTAGTCATAAGCTCATGTCTTGCATGTATCCAATGGAGTTTCTACTCCAAGTTTGAAGCATCAATAATGTTTAATTCTCCTCTCAACCTGCAAAACACTTTCTCATCAAGAGGTTTAGTAAATATATCCGCTAATTGCTTTTCGGTGTGAACATGCTTAAGATTAATGTCACCCTTAGCAACATGATCTCGAATGAAGTGATGACGAACTTCAATATGCTTAGTTCAAGAATGTTGTACGGGATTATGACCAATTTTGATAGCACTTTCATTTTCACAAAGCAATGGAACATGTTTCACATATATCCCATAATCTTTAAGAGTTTGGGTCATCCAAAGTAATTGAGCACAACATGAACCAGTGGCAATGTACTCCGCTTCGGCTGTAGATAAGGATACCGAGTTTTGTTTCTTGGAGGACCAAGACACAAGAGATCTACCAAGAAATTGACAAGTACCCGAAGTGGACTTTCTATCAACCTTGTCTCCGGCATAGTCCGAGTCGGAATAGCCAAGAAGATCGAAAGAGGCCCTCTTAGGATACCAAATGCCAAAATTTGGTGTATGAATTAAGTATCTCACTATCCTTTTCACGGCCTTAAGAGGACATTCTTTAGGAGCAGCTTGATATCTTGCACACATGCACACACTTAGCATAATATCGGGACGTGAAGCACATAGGTATACCAATGATCCAATCATAGAGCGATAAACCTTTTGGTCAACTGGTTTACCATCTTTGGTCAAATCAAGATGTCCACTAGTGGGCATGGGTGTAGACATACCTTTGCACTCTTGCATATTGAACTTCTTGAATAAGTCCTTAGTGTACTTCATTTGAGAGACAAAAGTTCCTTCCTTAGTTTGCTTGATTTGCAACCCAAGAAAGAATTTGAGTTCACTCATCATTGACATCTCAAACTTCTCCGACATTAGCTTCCCAAACTTTTCACTAAAATGAGGGTTAGTCGATCCTAATATAATATCATCAACATAGATTTGGCACACAAATAGTTCTCCATTAACCCTTTTAGTAAAAAGTGTGGAATCAATTTTCCCAATTTCAAAGCCTTTTTCAAGAAGAAACTTGGTCAAGCATTTATACCATGCTCTAGGAGCTTGTTTAAGACCATAAAGGGCTTTGTGAAGTTTGTAAACATGATTTGGTTTCTTAGGATTGACAAAGCCGGGAGGTTGTTTAACATAAACTTCCTCCTCTATTTCACCATTTAGAAAAGCACTTTTAATGTCCATTTGGTACAAGGTGATATTATGGTGATTAGCATAGGCAAGTAAGATGCGAATGGACTCAAGTCTAGCAATGGGAGCATAAGTCTCACCATAGTCCATACCTTCGACTTGTGTGTAGCCTTGGGCGACGAGACGTGCTTTTTTGCGAACTACTTGTCCATCTTCATCTTGCTTGTTGTGAAACACCCATTTGGTACCGATGATGTTGTGGTTGTTGTCGGGCTTCTCAACCAATGTCCAAACTTGGTTTCTCTCAAAGTTGTGTAGACCTTTATGCATAGCATTTATCCAACCCGGATCTTCCAATGCTTCTTCAACCTTCATAGGTTCAATGCTAGAGATGAAAGAATAGTTTTCACAAAAGTTAGCTAAACGAGTTTTAGAGCGAGTGATTCTCCCGGTTTGAATATCATTGTAGATTTGCTCGACGGGGTGGTCTTTAGCAATTCTTGCTCGAACTCGTGAAAGCTTTTGCTTGGGTCTCGGTTGAACATCTTCTTCATCTTGTTCTTCTTCTTCTTGATCATCTTCATTGTTGGCATTGTCGTTTTCTTGTCGAGGTGGAGAAGGAGGTTGTTGACGTTCATGATGTTCTTCCTCGTTTTCTTCATCTTGGTGTGCTCCACTTGTGGATGCTTCCGTATCAACTCTTGGTTCACCTTGTCGTGAGGTAGAAGCTTCCACTTGAACAGACGAGGTACTCTCCTTCACCTCCGTTGGACGGACCTTGCCAATAGACAAGTCTTGGATTGCTTCCGAAGGGTCTTTGTCTCCTACATCAATTGGCAATTGCTCTACTTGCGAGCCGTTAGATTCATCAAACTTCACATCTACCGCCTCTTCAACCTTTCGGGTGAAATTGTTGTAGAAACGGTAAGTGTGAGAGTTTGAGCCATAACCTAGTAGGAAACCTTAATGAGACTTATGAGCCAATTTTGAATGACGATGCTTATCAAGAATGTAGCACTTTGAGCCGAATACTCGAAAGTATCCAACTTGGGGTTTGTTACCGGTGAGGAGCTCGTATGCCGTCTTGACGAGTAGCTTGTGAAGATACAAGCGATTTGTTGCATGACAAGCTGTCTCAACTGCTTCTGCCCAAAAGTGCTTCGGCGTCTTGTACTCATCAAGCATCGTTCTCGTCATTTCGATGAGCGTCCGGTTCTTCCTCTCAACAACTCCATTTTGTTGAGTTGTGTACGTAGCCGAGGACTCGTGTGAAATCCCTTCTTCATCAAGAAAGGTGTCCACATTTGCGTTCTTGAACTCCGTTCCATTGTCGTTGCGAACCTTCTTGATCTTCACTTCAAACTGATTTTGGGCCTTCCTAGCGAAGTTTTTGAAGATCTTTTGGACCTGCGATTTATCATCGAGAAAGAACACCCACGTAAATCTTGAAAAATCAACAACTATAACTAGACCAAAAGAATTTCCACCGAGGCTTTTGTAGGCGTTGGGACCAAAGAGATCCATATGAAGTAGCTCGAGTGGCCTCCTTGTGGTCATGATGTTCTTCATGGGATGCCTTCCTCCAACCTGTTTACCCGCTTGACAGCCTTTGCCGCATCTATCCTTATCAAATATGACATCGTTAACTCCAAGGATATGATTTCCTTCAATAAGCTTGTCAAGATTTCTCATGCCAACGTGACCTAGTCGTCTATGCCATAACCAGCCTTTTGAGGATTTAGCAATTAAGCAAGTTTTAGGTTGTGCCTTTTTAGAGAAATCAACAATGTAAAGATCACCTCTACGTATACCGATAAAGACCATTTTATGGTTGTCTCAACGAAACACTTGACAATCTACTTTAGTGAATAGGATATTGAAACCGAAATCAGCAAGTCTATATACTGAAAGTAAGTTGTAGCCAAGAGATTCAACGAGCATGACATTCTGAATGGAGCTATCATGTGAGATGGCCACCTTACCAAGGCCAACCACCTTACCCTTTGAGTTGTCACCGAAAGTGACATACTTTCGAGGACTATCATTTTCAGCAAGCTCACGAAACATGTCTTTATCTCCGGTCATGTGATCGGTACATCCACTGTCAAGAACCCATTCCTTTCCTCCTGACACATATCCCCAAAGATTTGCCACAAGACCAAAATGTCTCATTGCATCATCAAGATCAAAGTCACTATCATCATCCTCATCATAGTATCCATGTTTAACATCGTCATGTGGTGGACCAAGTCCTAGAGAGGGTAATTCATTAGAGTAAGTTTGACAAAGATCTTGCTTATGAATTCTTATAGCTTCAGAAATAATATCACCAATAATTCCAACATCTCCTTTGGCACGCATAAGGTCGGTAAGTTCAAATAGACGACCACCAAACATAGGATCACTAGTATTCATCTTACTCAAGGCAATAGACTTATAGAGAATTTCATCTAGATTTTTCAAGGAATAATTTGGAAAGCGTTCCTCAAGAAATTTCCATATTGTGTAGGCACACTCAAAAGTAGGCAAGATTCTAATTAAGTTTCTAGGCAAGCCTCTAGTGATAAGATTAACAGTTCTAAGATTCTTAATCATGTCAATAGATTCATCAAGGCTAGGATGCATAGGATCAACATGAGGTGCACAAGTCCTAGCAATGTACTTGTTCAAATGATATTGATTGAAAATTACAAGCATCTCGTTTTTCCACTCATGATAATACTCTCCATCAAGAATAGGCAGTCTATGTCTAAGACTCCCCAAAGTAGACGCATCCATCTTGTTGGGGAACGTAGTAATTTCAAAAATTTCCTACGCACACGCAAGACCATGGTGATGGCATAGCAACGAGAGGGGAGAGTGTCCGTCCACGTACCCTCGTAGACCGAAAGCGAAGCGTTATAACAACGCTGTTGATGTAGTCGTGCGTCTTCACGATCCGACCGATCCAAGCACCGAGCGTCACGGCACCTCCGAGTTCTGCACACGTTCAGCTCGATGGCGATCCCGGACTCGATCCAGCAAAGTGTCGGGATGAGTTCCGTCGACAACGACGGGCGTGGTGGCGATGTTGATGCTCCACCGACGCAGGGCTTCGCCTAAGCTCCGCGACGATATGACTTCTCGGCGCGAGGCTTCGCCTAAGCTCTACGACGATATGACCGAAGTGGAATATGGTGGAGGGGGGCACCGCACACGGCTAAGGAACGATCCGTAGATCAACTTGTGTGTCCATGGGGTGCCCCCTGCCCCCGTATATAAAGGAGGGAGGGAGGAGGAGGCCGGCCCTTAGGAGGGGCGCGCCATGGTGTGGAGTCCTACTAGGACTCCCTAGTCCTAGTAGGATTCCACCTCCCTTGTTGGAGTAGGAGAGGGGGAAAGAGGGGGAGAAGGAGAAGGAAAGGGGGGCTGCGCCCCTTGTCCAATTCGGACCTGAGGGGGGGCGCAGGCCTCCTCCCTTTTGGCCTTTCTCCTCTATTCCCGTATGGCCCAATAAGGCCCATATACTCCCCGGCGAATTCCCGTAACTCTCCGGTACTCCGAAAATACCGAATCATTCGAACCTTTCCGAACTCCGAATATAGTCGTCCAATATATCGATCTTTACGTCTCGACCATTTCGAGACTCCTCGTCATGTCCCCGACCTCATCTGGGACTCCGAACTCCTTCGGTACATCAAAACTCATAAACTCATAATATAACAGTCATCGAAACCTTAAGCGTGCGGACCCTATGGGTTCGAGAACTATGTAGACATGACCTAGAACTATTCTTGGTCAATAACCAATAGCGGAACCTGGATGCCCATATTGGTTCCTACATATTCTCTGAAGATCTTTATCGGTCAAACCGCATAACAACATACTTTGTTCCCTTTGTCATCGGTATGTTACTTGCCCGAGATTCGATCGTCGGTATCAATACCTAGTTCAATCTCGTTACGGCAAGTCTCTTTACTCGTTCCGTAATACATCATCTCATAACTAACTCATTAGTTACAATGCTTGCAAGGCTTAGGTGATGAGTATTACCGAGAAGGCCCAGAGATACCTCTCCGACAATCGGAGTGACAAAACCTAATCTCGAAATCGCCAACCCAACATGTACCTTTGGAGACACCTGTAGTACTCCTTTATAATCACCCGATTACGTTGTGACGTTTGGTAGTACCTAAAGTGTTCCTCCGATAAGCGGGAGTTGCATAATCTCATAGTTACAGGAACATGTATAAGTCATGAAGAAAGCAATAGCAACATACTAAGCGATCAAGTGCTAGGCTAACGGAATGGGTCATGTCAATCAGATCATTCTCCTAATGATGTGATCCCGTTAATCAAATGACAACTCATGTCTATGGTTAGGAAACATAACCATCTTTGATTAACGAGCTAGTCAAGTAGAGGCATACTAGTGACACTCTGTTTGTCTATGTATTCACACATGTATTATGTTTCCGGTTAATACAATTCTAGCATGAATAATAAACATTTATCATGATATAAGGAAATAAATAATAACTTTATTATTGCCTCTAGGGCATATTTCCTTGATCTCCCACTTGCACTAGAGTCAATAATCTAGTTCACATCGCCATGTGATTTAACATCAATAGTTCACATCTATATGTGGTTAACACCCATAGTTCACATCGACATGTGACCAACACCCAAAGGGTTTACTAGAGTCAATAATCTAGTTCACATCGCTATGTGATTAACACCCAAAGAGTACTAAGGTGTGATCATGTTTTGCTTGTGAGACAATTTTAGTCAGCGGGTCATCACATTCGAGCCGTAAGTATTTTGCAAATTTCTATGTCTACAATGCTCTTGCGGAGCTACTCTAGCTAATTGCTCCCACTTTCAATATGTATCCAGATTGAGACTCGAGTCATCTAGATTAGTGTTAAAACTTGCATCGGCGTAACCTTTTACGGCGAACCTTTTTCACTTCCATAATCGAGAAACATATCCTTATTCTACTAAGGATAATTTTGACCGCTGTCCATTGATCTACTCCTAGATCACTATTGCACTCCCTTGCCAAGCTTAGTGGTAGGGTATGCAATAGATCTGGTACACAACATGACATACTTTATAGAACCTATGGCTGATGCATAGGGAATGACTTTCATTCTCTTTCTATCTTCTGTCGTGGTCGGGTTTTGAGTCTTACTCAATCTCACACCTTGTAACACAGGCAAGAACTCTTTCTTTGACTGTTCCATTTTGAACTACTTCAAAATCTTGTCAAGGTATGTACTCATTGAAAAAACTTATCAAGCGTCTTGATCTATCTCTATAGATCTTGATGCTCAATATGTAAGCAGCTTCACCGAGGTCTTTCTTTGAAAAACTCCTTTCAAACACTCCTTTATGCTTTGCAGAATAATTCTACATTATTTCCGATCAACAATATGTCATTCACATATACTTATCGAAATGTTGTAGTGCTCCCACTCACTTTCTTGTAAATACAGGCTTCTCCAAAAGTCTGTATAAAACCATATGCTTTGATCAAATCATCAAGCATATATTCCAACTCGAGATGCTTGCACCAGTCCATAGATGGATCATTGGAGCTTGCACATTTTGTTAGCATCTTTAGGATTGACAAAACCTTCGGTTGCATCATATACAACTCTTCTTTAATAAATCCATTAAAGAATGTAGTTTTGACATCCATTTGCCAGATTTCATAAAATGTGGCAATTGCTAACATGATTCGGACAGATTTAAGCATCGCTACAGATTGAGAAAATCTCATTGTAGTCAACACCTTGAACTTGTCGAAAACCTTTTTGCGACAAGTCGAGCTTTGTAGATAGTAATACTACTATCAAGCATCATCTTCCTCTTGAAGATCCATTTATATAATATGGCTTGCCGATCATCGAACAACTCCATCAAAGTCCACACTTTGTTCTCATATATGGATCCCATCTCAGATTTCATGGTCTCAAACCATTTCGTGGAATCTGGGCTCATCATCGCTTCCTCATAGTTCGTAGGTTCATCATGGTCTAGTAACATGACTTCCGAACATGATTACCGTACCACTCAGTGCGGATCTTACTCTGGAAGACCTACGAGGTTTGGTAGCAACTTGATCTGAAGTTTCATGATCATCATCATTAACTTCCTTACTAATTGGTGTAGGAATCACTTGGAACTGATTTACTGTGATGAACTACTTTCCAATAAGGAGAAGGTACAATTACCTCATCAAGTTCTACTTTCCTCCCACTCACTTCTTTCGAAAGAAACTTCTTCTCTAGAAAGGATCCATCTTAGCAACAAATATCTTGCTTTCGGATCTGTGATAGAAGGTGTACCCAATAGTTACCTTTGGGTATTCTATGAAGACGCACTTCTCCGATTTGGGTTCGAGCTTATCAGGTGAAAACTTTTTCACATAAGCATCACAACTCAAACTTTAAGAAACGACAGCTTAGGTTTCTTGCTAAACCATAGTTCATACGGTGTCGCCTCAACGGATTTAGATGGTGCCCTATTAAACGTGAATGCAGCTGTCTCTAATGCATAACCCAAAACGATAGTGGTAAATCGGTAAGATACATCATAGATCGCACCATATCCAATTAAGAGCGGTTATGACGTTCGGACACACCATTACGTTATGGTGTTCCATGTGGCGTGAGCTGTGAAACTATTCCACATTGTTTTAACTGAAGGCCAAACTCGTAACTCAAATATTTTCCTCTGCGATCATATCGTAGAAACTTTATTTTCTTGTTACGATGATTCTTCACTTCACTCTGAAATTCTTTGAACTTTTCAAATGTTTCAGACTTGTGTTTCATCAAGAAGATATACCCATATCTGCTCAAATCATCTTGTGAAGGTTAGAAAATAACGATACTTGCCACGAGCATCAACTTCATTGGATCGCATACATCGGTATGTATTATTTCCAATAAGTCAAGATCTCGTTCCATTGTTCGAACAACGGAGTTTTAGTCATCTTGCCCAAAAGGCACGGTTCGCAAGCATCAAGTGATTCATAATCAAGTGATTCCAAAATCCCATCAGATGGAGTTTCTTCATGCGTTTTACACCGATATGACCTAAACGGCAGTGCCACATATAAGTTGCACTATCATTATTAACTTTGCATCTTTTGGCATCAATATTATGAATATGTGTATCACTATGATCGAGATCCAATGAACCATTTTCATTGGGTGTGTAACCATATAAGGTTTTATTCATGTAAACAGAACAACAATTTATTCTCTTACTTAAATGAATAACCGTATTGCAATAAACATGATCAAATCATATTTATGCTCAACACCAAATAACACTTATTTAGGTTCCACACTAATCCCGAAAGTATAGGGAGTGTGCGATGATGATCATATCAATTTTGGAACTACTTCCAAAACTCATCGTCACTTCCCTTCAACTAGTTTCTGTTTATACTCAGAACTCCTGTTTGAGTTACTAATCTTAGCAACCTAACAAGTATCAAATACTCAGGGGCTACTATAAACACTAGTAAAGCACACATCAATAACCTGTATATCAAATATACCCTTGTTCAATTTGCCATCCTTCTTATCCACCAAATATCTGGGTATTTCCGCTTCGATGACCATTTCCTATGCAGTGTAAGCACTCGGTTTCAGGCTTTGGTTCAGCTTTGGGTTTCTTCGTGGGAGTGACAACTTGTTTGCCATTCTACTTGAAGTTTCCCTTTCTTTCCTTTGCCCTTTTCTTGAAACTAGTGGTCTTGTCAATCATCAACACTTGATGCTCTTTCTTGATTTCTACCTTCGTCGATTTCAACATCACGAAGAGCCCGGGAATCATTTTCGTCATCCCTTGCATACTATAGTTCATCACGAAGTTCTAGTAACTTAGTGATGGTGACTAGAAATTCTGTCAATCACTATCTTATCTGGAAGATTAACTCCCACTTGATTCAAGTGATTGAAGTACTCAGACAATCTGAGCACATGCTCACTAGTTGAGCGATTCTCCTCCATCTTTTAGCTATAGAACTTGTTGGAGACTTCATATCTCTCAACTCGGGTATTTGCTTGAAATATTAACTTCAATTCCTGGAACATCTCATATGGTCCATGACGTTCAAAACGTCTTTGAAGTCCCGATTCTAAGCCGTTAAGTATGGTGCACTAAACTATCAAGTAGTCATCATATTGAGCTAGCTGAGCGTTCATAACGTGCGCATCGCTCATATTGAGCTAATAAACGTTCATAACGTCTGCATCAGCTCCTGCAATAGGTCTGTCACCTAGCGGTGCATTAAGGACATAATTCTTTTGCGCAGCAATGAGGATAAACCTCAGATCACGGATCCAATCCGCATCATTGCTACTAACATTTTTCAATACAATTTTCTCTAGGAACATATCAAAACAAACATATAAAAGCATAGGGAAGCAACAACGCGAGTTATTGATCTACAACATAATTTGCAAAATACTACCAGGACTAAGTTCATGATAAATTAAAGTTCAATTAATCATATTACTTAAGAACTCCCACTTAGACAGACATCTCTCTAGTCATCTAAGTGATCACGTGATCCAAATCAACTAAACCATGTCCGATCATCACGTGAGATGGAGTAGTTTCAATGGTGAACATCACTATGTTGATCATATCTACTATATGATTCACGCTCGACCTTCGGTCTCCGTGTTCGAGGCCATATCTGTTATATGCTAGGCTCGTCAAGTTTAACTTGAGTATTCGCGTGCGCAACTGTTTTGCACCGTTGTATTTGAGCGTAGAGCCTATCACACCGATCATCACGTGGTGTCTCAAAGACGAAGAACTTTCGCAATGGTGCATACTCGGGAGAACACTTCTTGATAATTTTAGTGAGAGATCATCTTATAATGCTACCGTCAATCAAAGCAAGATAAGATGCATAAAGGATAAACATCACATGCAATCAATATAAGTGATATGATATGGTCATCATCATCTTGTGCTTGTGATCTCCATCGCCAAGCACCGTCATGATCACCATCGTCACCGGTAGCGACACCTTGATCTCCATCGTAGCATCGTTGTCGTCTAGCCAACTATTGCTTCTCGACTATCGCTACTGCTTAGTGATAAAGTAAAGCAATTACATGGCTTTGCATTTCATACAATAAGCGACAACCATATGGCTCCTGCCGATTGCCGATAACTCGGTTACAAAACATGATCATCTCATACAATAAAATATAGCATCACGTCTTGACCATATCACATCACAACATGCCCTGCAAAAACAAGTTAGGCGTCCTCTACTTTGTTGTTGCAAGTTTTACGTGGCTGCTACGGGCTGAGCAAGAACCGTTCTTACCTCGCATCAAAACCACAGCGATACTTTGTCAAATAGACTCCGTTTAACCTTCTCAAGGACGGGCGTAGCCACACTCGATTCAACTAAAGTGAGAGAGCAGACACCGCCGGTCACCTTTAAGCAACGAGTGCTCGGGCGGTGAAACCAGTCTCGCGTAAGCGTCTGCGTAATGTCGGTCCGGGCGCTTCATCTCACAATACCGCTGAACCAAAGTATGACATGCTGGTAGGCAGTATGACTTGTATCGCCCACAACTCACTTGTGTTCTACTCGTGCACATGACATCAACGCATAAAACCAGGCTCGGATGCCACTGTTGGGGAACGTAGTAATTTCAAAAATTTCCTACGCACACGCAAGACCATGGTGATGGCATAGCAACGAGAGGGTGTCCGTCCGTACCCTCGTGAGACCGAAAGCGAAGCGTTATAACAACGCGGTTGATGTAGTAAATGCGTCTTCACGATCCGACCGATCCAAGCACGAGCGTCGGCACCTCCGAGTTCTGCACACGTTCAGCTCGATGGCGATCCCGGACTCCGATCCAGCAAAGTGTCGGGATGAGTTCCGTCAACCTGACGGCGTGGTGGCGATGTTGATGCTCCACCGGCGCGGGGCTTCGCCTAAGCTCCACGACGATATGACTTCTCGGCGCAGGCTTCCTAAGCTCTCTGACGATATGACCAAGTGGAATATGGTGGAGGGGCACCGCACACGGCTAAGGAACGATCCGTAGATCAACTTGTGTGTCCATGGGGTGCCCCTGCCCGTATATAAAGGAGGGAGGGAGGAGGAGGCCCCCTAGGGGGCGCGCCATGGTGTGGAGTCCTACTAGGACTCCCTAGTCCTAGTAGGATTCCACCTCCCTTGTTGGAGTAGGAGAGGGGAAAGAGGGGAGAAGGAGAAGGAAGGGGGCTCGCCCTTGTCCAATTCGGACCTGAGGGGCAGCCTCCTCCCTTTAGCCTTTCTCCTCTATTCCCGTATGGCCCAATAAGGCCCATATACTCCCGGCGAATTCCGTAACTCTCGGTACTCGAAAAATACCGAATCATTCGAACCTTTCCGAACTCGAATATAGTCGTCCAATATATCGATCTTTACGTCTCGACCATTTCGAGACTCCTCGTCATGTCCCCGATCTCATCTGGGACTCCGAACTCCTTCGGTACATCAAAACTCATAAACTCATAATATAACTATCATCGAAACCTTAAGCGTGCGGACCCTACGGGTTCGAGAACTATGTAGACATGACCTAGAACTATTCTTGGTCAATAACCAATAGCGGAACCTGGATGCTCATATTGGTTCCTACATATTCTACGAAGATCTTTATCGGTCAAACCGCATAACAACATACTTTGTTCCCTTTGTCATCGGTATGTTACTTGCCCGAGATTCGATCGTCGGTATCCAATACCTAGTTCAATCTCATTACCGGCAAGTCTCTTTACTCGTTCCGTAATACATCATCTCATAACTAACTCATTAGTTACAATGCTTGCAAGGCTTAGGTGATGAGTATTACCGAGAAGGCCCAGAGATACCTCTCCGAGCAATCGGAGTGACAAAACCTAATCTCGAAATCGCCAACCCAACATGTACCTTTGGAGACACCTGTAGTACTCCTTTATAATCACCCGATTCGTTGTGACGTTTGGTAGTACCTAAAGTGTTCCTCCGTAAACAGAGTTGCATAATCTCATAGTTACAGGAACATGTATAAGTCATGAAGAAAGCAATAGCAACATACTAAGCGATCAAGTGCTAGGCTAACGGAATGGGTCATGTCAATCAGATCATTCTCCTAATGATGTGATCCCGTTAATCAAATGACAACTCATGTCTATGGTTAGGAAACATAACCATCTTTGATTAACGAGCTAGTCAAGTAGAGGCATACTAGTGACACTCTGTTTGTCTATGTATTCACACATGTATTATGTTTCCGGTTAATACAATTCTAGCATGAATAATAAACATTTATCATGATATAAGGAAATAAATAATAACTTTATTATTGCCTCTAGGGCATATTTCCTTCACATCTTCCTCCAATGGTGATTAAACCAAGGCAATGGAGACCAATGCTCTGATACCACTTGTAGGATCTTGAGAAGAGGTGTCTAGAGGGGGGGTGATTAGACACTAAGTACCAAAGTTGCAGTTTTTAACTTCTTTTAGGTTTAAGTGGAGTTTAGGCACAAGTTTAGCATTCTCAATACATAACAAGCAGGCATGCAAAGAGTATGTAGGCAGCGGAAAATAAAGCATGCAACTTGCAAGAATGTAAAGGGAAGGGTTTGGAGAATTCAAACGCAATTGGAGACACGGATGTTTTTGTCGTGGTTCCGATAGGTGGTGCTATCGTACATCCACGTTGATGGAGACTTCAACCCACGTAGGGTAACGGTTGCACGAGTCGACGGAGGGCTTGAGGGAGTCCCGGACTAGGGGGTGTCCGGATAGCCGGACTATCGTCACGGCCGGACTCCAAGAATATGAAGATACAAGATTGAAGACTTCGTCCCGTGTCCGGATGGGACTTTCCTTGGCGTGGAAGGCAAGCTTGGCGATACGGATATGTAGATCTCCTGCCATTGTAACCGACTCTGTGTAACCCTAACCTATCCGGTGTCTATATAAACCGGAGGGTTTTAGTCCGTAGGACGAACAACAATCATACCATAGGCT
Organism: Aegilops longissima; assembly: GCA_021605205.1. NCBI lineage: Eukaryota > Viridiplantae > Streptophyta > Magnoliopsida > Poales > Poaceae > Aegilops > Aegilops longissima. The sequence continues at coordinate 92,916,926 of CM038678.1, forward strand.
AGCTTCTAGGGTTTAGCCTCCTTGATCTCGTGGTAGATCTACTCTTGTACTACCCATATCATCAATATTAATCAAGCAGGGTAGGGTATTACCTCCATCGAGAGGGCCCGAACCTGGGTAAAACATCGTGTCCCTTGTCTCCTGTTACCATCCGCCTAGACACACGTTCGGGACCCCCTACCCGAGATCCGCGGTTTTGACACCGACATTGGTGCTTTCATTGGGAGTTCCTCGTATGCCATCGATAGGCCCGATGGCTCCTTCGATCATCAACAACGACGCGGTCCAGGTGAGACTTTTCTCCCGGACAGATCTTCGTGTTCGGCGGCTTTGCACCATGGGCAATTCGCAGGCCATCCGGAGCAGATCGAAAGCTACGCCCGCCATCGAGTCAGATTTGGAAGTTTGAACTATAAGGCCGATATCCGCGGAGACTTGATCTTGACGGATTGAGCCACAATAGCGTGCCACACTTGTCTCGATGGGCATGATCTAGCTCTGCAGCCGAGCAGTGCCACGAAGGCCGCACCGGCATCCGCTCGACCCTTAATCCGGGCGGATTCCCGATCGAGGAAGAGTGGTTGGACACCGCCTCGGGGCTACAATCTCTGGCGATTGAGCGAACTCCATCCTGTCCTTTGCGAAGACCTTGACTCCAGGGTGCCGGACTCCTCTCCGGACTCCGAACCCTCCGCGCCCTTGCCAATCGAATCTGATTGGGCGCCCGTTATGGAGTTCACGGCCACGGACATCTTTCAGCACTCGCCCTTTGGCGACATTCTGAATTTGCTAAAGTCTCTCTCTTTATCCGGAGAGCCCTGGCCGGACTGCGGACAGGAAGGTTGGGATACGGACGACGAAATTCAACGCCCACCCACCACCCACTTGGTAGCCACTGTCGATGATCTAACCAACATGCTCGACTTCGACTCCTAAGACGTCGATGGTATGGACGACGACGCCGGAGACGACCAAGACCCAGCGCCTACAGGGCACTGGAAAGCCACCTCGTCATATGACATATACATGGTGGACATTCCAAAAGATGGGAACGGCGATGGAACAACGGAGGATGACCCCTCCAAGAAACAGCCGAAGCGCCGACGTCAGCGGCGCCGCTCTAAATCCCGCCACAATAAAAACGATGATTCCGCACGGAGATAATAACACCCCTGACAAGTGCGAAGAGAACCCCTCCAAGAGGACTCGGCGCAGGAGGAGGGTGAAGCAAATCCGCACGACGGTCTGCGGCGAAAGAGAGGTCGAGGGCGATAATTATCGCCTCCCTCCGCAGATGAGGCAAGCCTCGGCGATGACGAATTTGTCGTGCACCGAGGATCCCGCCAACAGAGCGTTTCAAGCGCAGGCTTATAGCCACGGCAAGCAGCCTCAAGAAAAAGCAGCAACAGCTTAGAGCTGACCAAGACCTGCTGGTGACGGATGGATGAAGTCCTTGCAGCGAAGAGTATGAACTCGAGCGCCCTCAAAAGCTACCCCAAACGCGGGCCGTTGCCTCGATCGGAGGAGGAAGCACCCAAGTCACCAACGCCACGACATGGCAGACCGGCCACCCGTGGCGCGACGGAAAGCCTCTCGCCCTCCGCTCAAGCCACACCCCGACGCCGTTCAAAAAGTACCAAGGCACGGAAAACGCACCGGACTTGCGAGATATATTGGAGGATAAGGCAAAACATACAAGATCGATCTATGGATCACTTGGGCCCAACGACGCGGGATGATTACCGTCGCGCGGATACAGACAAACCGGCGGGCGAACACGATGAACAAAGCTCATATGAGCTACGTCGTGATATAGCCCAATCTGAGGCGCCAACACCCACTATGCTTCACGATGCGAAGTAATGGATCATCAAATCCCGAGGGCTTCAAACCCGTAAACATCGAATCATACGATGGTACCACAGATCCTGCGGTGCGGATCGAGGACTATCTCCTCCATATCCACATGGCCCGCGGTGATGATCTACATGCCATCAAATACCTCCCACTCAAGCTTAAAGGACCAGCTCAGCATTGGCACAACAGCTTGCCGGCCAGAATCAATTGGTTGTTGGGAGGACCTGGAAGCCGCATTCCTCGATAACTTCCAGGGCACATATGTGCGACCACCAGACGCCGATGACCTTAGCCACATAATCGAGCAACCAGAAGAATCGGCCAGACAATTCTGGACACGGTTCCTAACAAAGAAAAATCAAATCGTTGACTGTACGGACGCAGAGGCCCTTGCAGCCTTCAAACATAACATCTACGACGAGTGGCTTGCCCGGCATCTAGGACAGGAAAAGCCAAAATCCATGGCAGCCCTCACAACACTCATGACCCGCTTTTGTGCGGGAGAGGACAGCTGGCTAGCTCGAAGCAACAACCTGGCCAAACATCCTGATAGTTCGGATACCAAGGACAAAAATGGCAGGTCACGTCGCAATAAGAACAAGCGCCGCATTAACGGCGATAACACTAAAGATACGGCCGTCAATGCCAGATTCAGAGGCTCTAAACCTGGTCAGCGGAAGAAGCCATTCAAAAGAAATACCCAGGGCCCGTCCAACTTGGACCGAATACTCGATCGCTTGTGCCAGATACATGGCACCCCCGAAAAACCAGCCAATCACACCAACAGGGACTGTTGGGTGTTCAAGCAAGCAGGCAAGTTAAGTGCCGAACTCAATGACAAGGGGCTGCATAGCGATGACGAGGAAGAGCCTCGGCCGCCGAACAATAGAGGACAGAAGGGTTTTCCCATGCAAGTGCGGACGGTGAACATGATATACGCAACCCACATACCCAAAAGGGAGCGGAAGAGTGCACTAAGGGACATATATGCAATGGAGCCAGTCGCCCCGAAGTTCAACCCATGGTCTTCCTGCCCGATCACCTTCGATCGACGGGACCACCCCACTAGCATCCGTCACGGCAGTTTCTCCGCATTGGTTCTTGACCCAATTATCGACGGATTTCACCTAACCAGAGTCCTGATGGACGGCGGCAGCAGCCGGAACCTGCTTTATCAGGATACAGTGCGCAAAATGGGCATAGACCCCTCAAGGATTAAACCTACAAAGACGACCTTTAAAGGCGTCATACCGGTGTAGAGGCCAGTTATGCGGGCTCGGTTACACTCGAAGTGGTCTTGGATCCCGGATAACTTCGAAGCGAAGAGTTAATCTTCGACATCGTCCCATTCCGCAGCGGCTATCATGCACTGCTCAAACGAACCGCATTTGCAAAGTTCAATGCGGTGCCGCACTACGCATACCTCAAGCTCAAGATGCCAGGCCCTCGAGGAGTAATCACGGTCAATGGAAACACCAAGCGCTCTCTCCGAACGGAGGAGCACGCGGCGGCCCTCGCGGCGGAGGTACAAAGCAGCCTCTCACAGCAACTCTCGAGTCCGGCCATTAAGCGTCCGGACACTGTCAAGCGCGCCCGGAGTAACCTACAACAAGACCGCTGCACGATTCAAGCAGCGTAGCAATCCGCCCCAACCCAGCCCTCGCGAAATTGCGAAGCTAGTATTACACGTAGATAATTATGCTCTGGAGATACCATGGGCGTATGGGGAGGGGCAAGACCACGGCACGCCAAGAATGCGGCTCGACCGCACCAGGGGCTCCCGATTGTGTCATTCTTTTCCTTTTTTCCTTTTTTCCTTTTTCTTCCTTTTGTTACTTTCAGGACTTCATCTTCCGAAGTCCTGTCCGCACTAGAATCGCCGAACTCACGATGCAACAGCCAGGAAGCAGTAAGCCACGTCGAAGTGTTGGTGGTCTCTATTACGAGCATTATACCTATTTTACATACCATCCATAGCTTACCCTGGAGGGGGACATGTTAGATAGTCCCATCCCTTGCTTACCGCACTATTTGTGTCGTTCGCTTTCATTGCAGATACCTTTTGAATAAACAATACATAGCTTTTGCTTATTATTGCTCTACTTCCTTTATCTATACATATGTTCATTTCACGACATGTTGCAACCGTACACTTTGGTATGGCCAATACACCAGGGGCTTAAGTATCCCGAAATTATGGTGTGATAAGTCCGAACACTTTCACAAGTGCGGCACCCGAACTTATAGCATTATATGAATCGGCTCGAATCATGTCTTGGGTCAATAGTTGGGTTTGCCCGCTCCGTGTTTTGGTACCTTACGTTCCGTTATATCGGCTAAGGTAGCATCGGAGAACCACTGCGATTGTGCCCAGCTTGAGTTGGGTCGAGCACCTCGGTGGAGAAAGCTAAAACTGACCGTCATGATAGGGCGAGAGCGATCGCTGTTCGAGAGGTTTTTGGGTCCCTAAAGACTTATGCCGCTTAGAGCGAGGAACCGAATTGTCCGCCAAGGCGTGGATAGCGCCCGAACTCGGTCTTCGAATACTAGGGGCTTCACCGAAATTTAAAATTATAGAATTCTATGGCTAAGTGAGAGTGTTCAAGCATAATAAGTCCGGTTGCCTTGTTACGTTGTGTTGGCGCCTCCTAGATGGACCCAAGAATGGGAACAAGAGTGCTCAAGTTTATCCCTAACACCCCAAAGACTCGTGGCATGGGGGCTGAAATAACGACTTGCCATCTCTCAAATTTGATAAACGGCCGCACGAAGGTAATATTTTAAATTAATAAGTGTTGCTTAGCGCATATGAACAAGTTTTCAGCGTGCAGGATAACAAATGCGAGTTTATTCAAAATTACATCTTTGGAGCACTCATCCGCTATTCGTGGGCACCCTTCAGAGGCCCTCATAGTACATTTCGGGCGTGCGATGCGAATGGCCCTTGGTGGCCCGTCCGTCACAAGCCTCTCCGCATCCAGCTTGCCCCAGTGCACTTTAGCACGGGCAAGGGCCCAACGGACACCTTCAATGCAGACGGAGCGCTTGATGACTTCAAGCCGCGGACAGGCATCCACCAGCCGCTGCACCAAGCCGAAGTAGCTCCCGGGCATGGCCTCCAATGGCCACAGCCGCGCTATAAGGCCCTTCATAGCCTGTTCGGTGACCTTGTGGAGCTCGACCAGCTGCTTCAGCTGGTCGCTCAGGGGCACCGAATGTTCGGCCTCAGCATACTGAGACCAGAACACCTTTTCCGTCGAGCTCCCCTCCTTGGCGCGGTAGAATGCGGCAGCATCAGACACACTACGGAGCAAATCTGTGAATGCTCCTGGAGAGCTCCGAATCCGGGTAAGTAATAGGTAATTCACTTTCACATGCTTGCTTTGCATAAAGAATGCCTTACCCGCCGTTATCTTCTTTAAAGACTCAATTTCTTGGAGGGCTTTTTGGGCCTCGGCCTTAGCAGCTTTGGCACTCTCAAGAGCCGAGGCGAGCTCGGACTCTCGAGTCTTGAGTCACGCTCAAACTCTCGTGTTTTCCACGAGCTTGGAGCTCTTGCCGCATCTTTAGCCAGCTCGCCTCCCCTTCTCTCGCTCGGTGCGTTCAGCAGCCGCTTTGTTTCGACCCACGGACACCGCTTCCTTCAGGGTCGCCACCTCGTTCGTGGCCCCTGCAGTACCCAAGTTATTCCTGTTATTTTTTGCAACCAAAACCTTTTCTATAAGGTATTTCTTTAATAAGGTATTACTTACCTTCCTTGTCCTCGAGCTGCTTCTTGGCTTGCCCGAGCTCATTCTCGGACCGCTCGAGGTTCTGCTTCAATGCATTGACCTCCGCAGTCAGTGCGGCAGAGGTCAGCAGCGTAGCCTGCATTCCCATATTGACATACTTATGTTAGACTCCTGTGTATATCTTTTTAGATCCTTAGTCCGGTTTTCTTTCCGAACACCGAACTAAGCATCAGGGGCTACTGTCTATGCGGTAATATTTTTACATATTCTAAACTTACCTCAAAGCATGTTAGAAGGCTGGTACAGGCTTGGTCGATCCGCTCTTGGTGGATCGAATCATCAGATCACCGCACTCATCACGGTGCGGTGCTCCTCCTGATGGAAGCGCTGTTAAGCGCCTCCAGTAAGCTATCCGGTGCCTCCGGTTGGACGGAGGACACCGACGTCTTACCCTTCTTGCGAAGGATCCGCTGGCCGGACTTCAGAACCGTTGATGGTTCCCGCATGGAGTCCGGACGAGGGTCGGGCCTAGAGCCCCTAGGGGTCTTGCCCCCCGCGCGCCTGGAGTCCGGGAGGTTGCCTTGTGGCACCTCCTGCGCCACCTCCTCTTGACCAAGCCCCTCTTGGGGCCCCACCATGGCGTCGTCCATGGCGTGAGGCGAGGAGGCAGTCGGAAGCGAGGTACTCTCCATTTCCGACGAGCCCAGGGACCCGCTCAATGAATCGGCGAACTCGCCCTTGGGCGGGCTGCACGGTTGTTCGACATTAGAGGACACTCTGCAATAATAAACAGCCATGGGTATCCGGACACTTACGATCTCGCCAGGGGCTTGGCCCTTGTAGGCCAATCCTCCTCGACGCCGTCGACGTTGGTGGAGAAGTCCGGAGGAAGGGTTCTTCCCTTCTTGGACCCTCCTGCCTCCCCAGTTGGGGCGGCCTTCCTTTTCTTCTCCTCCCCCGCTGGGGGAGGAGCTTCTTCTTCCTCCTCCTCGTCTTCAGGAGAAGATTCTGCTTCAGAATCTGACAAAGACTGGCGTCGGAGCTCCTTGAGTTCCGTGGCCTCCTTCTTAGCCTTCTTCTCCGGAACCACATGGGGTGCGGGCCAGCAGCCCCGTCAATCAGGCGTCCTCCGGGTCTTCCGGCAAAGGAGCAGACGGTTAATCTGTCGGGGCGTCTTCACCCATCTGTCAAAGATTAGGGAGTTTTAGATCCCGCCTAGAGTCAATCTATGAAAAAAGAGTCCCGTAAAGGGTAAAATAACTTACCTCGCCGGCTTGGCGCCGCGAGCTGTATCCGCGATCTTTGTTAGCGGATGCGGGGGCTTCAGCGCCCTTGAACAGCACCTTCCAGGCGTCTTCGTGCGTAGTGTCAAGAGCCAGCTCAAGAATTCGGTCTTTGTGCGGATCGAACTCCCACAAATTGAAGGCCCGTAGTTGGCATGGGAGAATCCGGCGGATGAGCATCACACGGATTACGTCGACAAGCCCGAGATTCTTGTCCACCAGGTTTGGATGCATGTCCGAGTCCGGATAGCTCTTCCGAATTCCCCACGTCGGCCCGTCTCTTTCCATGATGAGAGCCGTGTGGGAAGCCAGATCTGAATTGGGGCCGCCACCCATTCGGGGTCGCGTGGCTCGGTGATGTAGAACCACCCCGATTGCCACCCTTTATTGTCTCCACAAAGCGCCCTCGAGCCATAGGACCTTGGCCATCTTGCCAACCATGGCGCCTCCGCACTCCGGCAGCGGCCGCCCACAACCTTCGGCTGGCGTTAAAGGTCTTCAGCCATAGGCGAAGTGGGGCTGGATGCAGAGGAAGGCCTCGCACACGACGATAAACGCCGAGATGTTGAGGACGAAATTCGGGGCCAGGTCATGGAAGTCTAGGCCGTAGTAGAACATGAGCCCCCAGACAAATGGGTGAAGTGGAAAACCTAGTCCGCGGAGGAAGTGGGGGAGAAATACCACCCTCTCATGGGGCCTGGGGGTTGGAATGAGCTGCCCCGCATCGGGCATTCTATGCGCGATGTTGTCGGACAAGTATCCGGCCTCCCGCAGTCTTGTGATGTGCCCCTCCGTGACGGAGGAAGCCATCCACCTGCCTCCCGCTCCTGACATGGTTGGAGAAGGTTGAGGTGGGATGTGCGGACTTGGGCGCTGGAGCTCGAGTCTTGTGAAATGGAGAAGCAAAGGAGGAAGAAGGCGTAGGTGAAAAGGTGGATCCTTATCCCCTTATATGGACGGACGGAGCTATGCGTCCCCCACCAGCCTGGTAAAACTCGCTTATCTCCCAAGCGCCGTAATCAATGGCGCGGATGGGTTATCCACGTCCGAATTGATGAGAATCCCGAAATAAGGAGGCACGATCTATGCTTTGATAAGATGTGCCAAGGAAACCGCCTCGCTAAACGCGCTAAGGTGGAACGGTAAAAAAACGATTCATATAAAGGCCTGGCCGTGGTGTGATGTCACGCCGCGGAATACGTCAGCAGATCTGTGCAAAAATTATTCTCTCTACGGTGTTATGTGGAACTTGTTTTGTAGAGCCGGACACTATCCTTGTGTTCATAACCTTCTGTGAAGTATTCGGAGGAGGAACCCGCCTCGCAATGCCAAAGACAATCAACGCGCCGGACTCATCATCATTGAAGCCTGGTTCAGGGGCTAGTGAGGGAGTCCCGGACTAGGGGGTGTCCGGATAGCCGGACTATCGTCACGGCCGGACTCCAAGACTATGAAGATACAAGATTGAAGACTTCGTCCCGTGTCTGGATGGGACTTTCCTTGGCGTGGAAGGCAAGCTTGGTGATACGGATATGTAGATCTCCTATTATTGTAACCGACTGTAACCCTAACCTATCCGGTGTCTATATAAACCGGAGGGTTTTAGTCCGTAGGACGAACAACAATCATACCATAGGCTAGCTTCTAGGGTTTAGCCTCCTTGATCTCGTGGTAGATCTACTCTTGTACTACCCATATCATCAATATTAATCAAGCAGGAGTAGGGTATTACCTCCATCGAGTGGGCCCGAACCTGGGTAAAAACATCGTGTCCCTTGTCTCCTGTTACCATCCGCCTAGACGCACAGTTCGGGACCCCCTACCCGAGATCCGCCGGTTTTGACACCGACAGGGCTCCACCCACGAAGGGTCCACGAAGAAGCAACCTTGTCTATCCCACCATGGCCGTCGCCCACGAAGGACTTGCCTCACTAGCGGTAGATCTTCACGAAGTAGGCGATCTCCTTGCCCTTACAAACTCCTTGGTTCAACTCCACAATCTTGTCAGAGGCTCCCAAGTAACACCTAGCCAATCTAGGAGACACCACTCTCCAAGAAGTAACAAATGGTGTGTTGATGATGAACTCCTTGCTCTTGTGCTTCAAGAGATAGTCTCCCCAACACTCAACTCTCTCTCATAGGATTTGGATCTGGTGGAAAGAAGATTTGAGTGGAAAGCAACTTGGGGAAGGCTAGAGATCAAGATTCATATGGCTGGAATGGAATATCTTGGCCTCAACACATGAGTAGGTAGTTCTCTCTCAGAAATAGGATGCTGGAAGTGTAGGTTTTTTCTGATGGCTCTCTCCACGAATGAAGAGGAGGTGGAGGGGTATATATAGCCTCTACACAAAATCTAACCGTTACACACAATTTACCAAACTCGGTGGGACCGAATCAACAAACTCGGTCAGACCGATTTAGTAAACCTAGTGACTGTTAGGGTTTTCGGTGGGACCGGAATGCAACTCGGTAGGACCGATATGGTTAGGGTTAGGGCATAACGTAATCTCGCTCGGTGAGACCGATTTTGGTAATTAGCTAACCAGAGAGTTGGTCAGGCAAACTCGGTGAGACCGATTACTCAAACTCGGTGGGACCGATTTGGGTAATAAGTAAACCAGAAAGTTTGCATTGTAATCTCGGTAGTACCTATTACACAAATTCGGTGAGACCGAATCTGGTGATGGACATACACAAAGAGATTACAATCCCATCTCGATGAGACCGAGATCCCTATCAGTGAAACCGATTTGCCTAGGGTTTGTGGCAGTGGCTATGACATCTGAACTCAGTGGCGCCGGATAGAAAGAATCGGTTGGGCCGAGTTTGACTTTAGGTTTAGGTCATATGTGTGTAAGTGAGAAAGTAGTGGAGGGTTTTGGAGCATCACTAAGCACATGAAGCAAAAGGCTCATTAAGCAACACCTCATCCCTCCTTGATAGTATTGGCTTTTCCTATAGACTCAATGTGATCTTGGATCACTAAAATGTAAAATGAAGAGTCTTGAGCTTGAAGCTTGAGCCAATCCTTTGTCCTTAGCATCTTGAAGGAGTTCCCACATCCTTTAGTCCATGCCACTCCATTGTTGAACTTATCTGAAACATACTAGATAAAAGTGTTAGTCCAACAAGAGATATGTTGACATTAATTACCAAAACCACCTAGGGAGCACTTGTGCATTCACATACATTCGGAGATTATCGAATGTGAGCCTCAATTCGTCTACTAGAGTTTCGACATGCTTGGTTTTGACGACCACATCATCTATGTATGCCTCCACTGTTTTGCCGATCTGGTTTGCCAGACATGTCTGAATCATGCACCGATATGTTGCGCCGGCGTTTTGAGCCGAAGGGCATTGTGTTGAAGAAGAATGGGCGTATGGGGTGATAAATGCCGTTGCGGCTTGGTCAGCTCTGCCATCTTAATTTGATGGTAGCGGAGTATGTGTCGAGAAACACAATGAATCGTGTCCTGCAAGAGCATCGATAATTTGATCGATGCGGGGAGGGAAGGGATCCTTTGGGCAAGCCTTGTTGAGGTCCTTGAAATCGGCGATAGGCACCAGGATTTGTCCTTCTTTGGTACCATCACGAGGTTTGCTAGCCAGTCCGGATGTTTTATATCTCGATGAATCCGGCCTCCAATAGTTTGGCTAGCTCCTCTCCCATGGCTTGTCTCTTAGGTTCGGAAACGCCAAGAGCCTGTTTGACGCTTGAATCCTTTTAGGATGTTTAGGCTGTGCTCACCACGGCGTGGGATTCTGGCATGTCTGAAGGGTGCCAGGCAAAAATGTCCCAATTTTTGCGTAGGAATTCTCGTCGTGCGGCGTCTACATCAGGGTTTAATTGTGCCCCGATGGAGGCCGTTTTTGTAGGGTCCGTTGGGTGGACTTGGAATTTGACTATTTCGTCCGTTGGTTTGAAGGAGGTGGACTTGGATCTTTTATCGAGTATCACATCGTCCCTGGTCACCGTGGAGCGCAGCGCAGTCAGTTCCTCGGCCGCTAGGGCTCCGGATAGTGCCTCAAGGGCAAGTGCGGCTGTCTTATTTTCGGCGGGGAGTGCTATGTCCGGGTCACTAGCGAGAGTGACGATTCCGTTGGGCCCGGGCATTTTGAGCTTCATGTACCCGTAATGGGGTATAGCTTGAAAAATTGTGAATGCCCCTCGCCCTAATAGAGCGTGGTATCCTTCTTTGAGCAGGGCCACTTGGGCGTGACCTCCTCGGACCTGTAATTATCCGGCGTGCGAACACCACATCCAAGGTGATTTTTCTGTCAGACACACTTCCCGATCGGGTATTATTCCTCTAAAGATTGTGCTACTTACTCAATGCGGCTCCGATCTATTTCCATTTTTCAAGGGTTTCCTCATAAATGAGGTTCAATCCGCTGCCACCGTCCATGAGTACCTTGGTAAGGCGAAAGCCGTCCACTATTGGACTGAGGACCAATGCTGCTGGTGCTCGGGCTATTCGGAATTTAGGTTCATCACTGGCATTAAAGGTAATAGCCGTGTCACTCCATGGATTTGTTGTTGCTACTTGGTAGACTTCGGCAAGGCTGTGGAGTGTTCGTTTTCACATATTACGATGCGAAAGTCTCAAAGACTGTTAATACCATACTGGTATCCCTGGGCTGGTGCTCTGTGGATGCTGGGGTTAGAAGCTCTTCACCACTTTTGGCCACCTGCCGGAGTATCCAACATGCTCTAAGGCTATGAGTTGGTGTGGCGCCCTCATACTATGAATTTCAGGTCCGTTGAGCCATCCCTCCAAAGATGATTCCATGCCCGTAGGGGTTTTTTGTTTTGGTGTTTAACCCGGGTGATTGGTGATAATGCACCCTTTATTTGGATGGGTTTGTATTCGGGGCGGATTGTCCCAAAATCTTACTTGGTTTTCCAGCGCTTTCCATCGACAAGACTTTTGTACTATGGACGCCAAGTCAGCAAAGCGTGTAATTTCACGGCGACCTATGGCGTTGAGGATTCCCTTGTCCATGCAATTATTGCAGAAGAATGAAATTGCGTCTTCCTCGCGGCAGTCCTTTATCCTGTTCATAACCGGGAGAATCGCCCGATAATGATGTCTTTGCTTCCTCGGGCTCTTGCCTAATTTTGGATAGATCGCCTATGTTCGGATGGGTGGGTGGAATTAGATCCGAAACCTCGCCCAATCTGAGGCTCAAGGGCCAAGGAGTTTCCGAACTCGGAAGCTTGGATTTTTGGATGTTGTCCAATGAATCTAGCCCGTTGCCTGACTCTAAGTTCAGGTCTTGAGTGACGTCCTCCCCTCCGCGGATATCCGGCTTGGAGGGATCGGGAATCTGGACATAGCTAGTCCTTAAGATAGATGAAGGGTCGCCGCATTGTTCCTCCACCACAGCAACGTGATGGGTGACCCGGGAGAGTTAATCTCTCTCGATCGGGTTTAGGCCCAATCGATCATAGTCTCATAGCGACTCCTGGCGGCGATGCGATCCGGGAGCTCTTTAAGGAAGAGAGCTCCGTCGGATCTAACTGCTCGGCTAGTTCCGAGTTGACGTGAAGATTGCTTTCGATGACCCCGAGAAGTCATCGTCGGCGTGGCGGCCGAACAGGCGGTCATAAGAAAACCGCCTAGTCGGAGAGTTTGGCCGATAGCCAAAGCTCCTTTAGCAACTGTGCCATCTTTAAAGACGGGATGAGGCATCCTTCCTGATGGCGACGACATAGAGGAACTCTCAATCAAAGCACCAATGTCGGTGTCAAAACCGGCGGATCTCGGGTAGGGGGTCCCGAACTGTGCGTCTAGGCGGATGGTAACAGGAGACAAGGGACACGATGTTTTTACCCAGGTTCGGGCACTCTCGATGGAGGTAAAACCCTACTCTGCTTGATTAATATTGATGATATGGGTAGTACAAGAGTAGATCTACCACGAGATCGTAGAGGCTAAACCCTAGAAGCTAGCCTATGGTATGATTGTTGTTCGTCCTCTGGACTAAAACCCTCCGGTTTATATAGACACCGGAGAGGTTAGGGTTACAGTCGGTTATAATGGGAGGAGATCTACATATCCGTATCATAAAGCTTGCCTTCCACGCCAAGGAAAGTCCCATCCGGACACGGGATGAAGTCTTCAATCTTGTATCTTCATAGTCCAGGAGTCCGGTGAAAGGCTATAGTCCGGCTATCCGGACACCCCCTAATCCAGGACTCCCTCAGTCGTGCCTGGATTAGAGGTGACTGCGTCTTCCATTTCCTCATCATCATCTCTGTAAATAGAAGTCCCAGAGGTAGCAGCGCTGCAAAACTCAAAACCCACTCGGTCAGATCTTCTGAAGTGAGTCGACCAAAGAATCAAGTCATGGCAAGCTAAGAAACCAAGTTCGAATATTACCTGGAAGCAATGGGGACAACCACTTTGATCTTGGGCAAGGCCTTCCGAGGTTTGGACGGCGCAACTTTGGATTGCTTCGGAGCCTTCTCAGTCGGCGCAACAGAAGATGTCTGAGAGCGCTTTGAAGTCTGCCTAGTCCGCGCAGTCGCTTTGCCACGGATACTTGCTGGGTCATGGGTGTGCTTGGATCGTGTTTTGGTGTGAGGTGGCGAGTCGACTTCCTCGCCATTGCTTGAGTCGTCGCTCTCATCGTCTCCTCCTCTGGCAGAGTGTCACTCGCCACTTTCACCTCCGCTCGCCTCCCCTTTCGGCTCCTGCTCTCCGTTGGGCATCGTGTATGTCTCAGTATAAATCTGCAAGACACGGAGTCGACTAGATGTCAGTCGGTTTCAAAAGAAATCACATGTCAGAACGAAAGAGACTCGGAAGAAAAGGATCAGACCTTATCTGGTTCGTTGGTGCTGTCGAATGGAGGAACTCTCCTAGACCCCCTGGGGTTGTCTTTGTTGCCGGTGATGCTCTGCAACCACTGCGCCACCGTCTCCTCATCAACTTCTTCCGGGTGGATCCGAGTGCTGTCTTCAACGCCAGAGTACAACCACATTGGATGATCGCGGGCTTGGAGTGGCTGGATGCGTCGCTTGAGAAACACGTCCAGCAAATCCATGCCGGTAACACCGTCGCGGACAAGCTGGGCCACTCGCTCAACCAGCATTGTCACCTCCACTTTCTCAGCCGAGGTCACTCTCAAATAAGAGGGTTTCTCGACTCTTTCCATGGGGAGCGGAGGAAGGCCGGTCGACTGACCAGGAGTCGGCTTGTCCTTACAATAGAACCAAGTCGACTGCCAACCTCTAACTGACTCGGGAAGGGACATGGCTGGGAAGGTGCTTTTTCCTCTCATCTGGATCCCTAAACCACCACACATCTGGATCACTTGTGTCCTCTCATCACTCGGATTGGCCTTCTTTACGGACTGAGAATGGCAAGTGAAAATGTGCTTGAAGAGACCCGAGTGCGGTCGACACCCCAGGAAGTTTTCGCACATAGACATGAACGCCGCAAGGTATGTGATGGTGTTGGGAGAGAAATGATGAAGTTGAGCCCCGAAGAAATTCAGAAAACCCCGAAAAAAGGATGTGGTGGCAAAGAGAAACCCCGGTCGACGTGGGTGGCGAGGAGCACACACTCACCCTCTTGCAGTCGCGGCTCGGTCTCGTCCTCCAGGAGCCGCCAGGAGCCGTGGAGAATCAAACCCCCCTCCACCAGATTCTCCAGATCCTTCTGCTGGATCATGGAGCGAATCCAGTCGCCCTGGATCCGGCCGGGCAACGCACAGTACAAAAACACCGACCCAAACCCCTTATATGGGTTGTTTTCCCGAGTGACTGACCTGTGGCTCCAGGCAATCCTGTCAACTCCCGCAACAGTCGCGCGCGTGACGCGTGGCGATAAAGGTGGCGCAAAGATTGAGGCTCCCCTGCCTAATCCATTCCGATTACCGCGGCCCTCTCTGTCCCGCACGCTTCCCCAAAATTTCAAATCCCGCGAGATCCGGGAACGGCAGAGCAGTCAATCATGCCGGAGATTCTATACCATATCAAACACTCGAAGCTTATCAGCAAAATCCACTCGACAACCTTTGAATGGCTCAAGGCGACTGAGAATGAGGTCGAAGTTCTTTGCATGGTTCCCCAATCCAAATAAAATGCTTCCGCAGCATGAAAATTGAGTCGGAACCATCTTCTACTTCATCTCCACCCGGACCCTGAACCACTCGGGGGCTAATGACGATGACATGTACCTAGGGTAGGGCAATAGACCTAGTCTAAGCACCTTACACAAGGACACTGCCCTACAATCAAAGACATCCAAAGGACAACAGATTTTACCAACTGAAATCACCACAATACTCAACTTACTCGACTGAGTGTTCACTCGGATACCCCAATTCCATTCGACCATACCAGAATCCACTCAGAGAACAGAAGGTCTAAAGTCACTCTGAATGACAACAGTCGGGCGTTCACTCTGTAGTCTTAATGGTCATTTATGTAACTTTAATGCTGGCGTTACCAGTAACGTTCCTATCTTTATGTACATTGTAACTAAGGGCCGGAGGGGCCTGGCGAACTCTATATAAGCCACCCCTCTCCTCGGGCACAAGGGTTCGCACCCCTTGTAACTTCACGCATAATCCAATCGACCGAGCTCCCGAGCACCGAGGCGTAGGGCTGTTACTTCCACCGAGAAGGGCCTGAACTCGTAAATCTTGTGTGCACAACATCACCATAGCTAAGATCTTGCCTCCTCATACCTACCCCCCATTCTACTGTCAGACTTAGAACCACGACACTAAGCACTTCTCCCATTGCAAGAAAGATCAATCTAGTAGGCCAAACCAAACTGATAATTCAAAGAGACTTGCAAAGATAACAAATCATACATAAAAGAATTCAGAGAAGATTCAAATATTGTTCATAGATAATCTTGATCATAAACCCACAATTCATCGGATCTCGACGAACACACTGCAAAAAGAATTACATCGAATAGATCCCCAAGAAGATCGAGGAGAACTTTGTATTGAGATCCAAAGAGAGAGAAGAAGCCATCTAGCTAATAACTATGGACCCAAGGTCTGTGGTAAACTACTCACACATCATCGGAGAGGCTATGGTGTTGATGTAGAAGCCCTCCGTGATCGATTCCCCCTCCGGTGGAGCGCTTAAAAAAGGCCCCAAGATGGGATCTCACGGCATGAGAAGGTTGCGGCGGTGGAAATAGGGTTTCGTGGTGCTCTGGATGTTTTGGGATATAGGATATATATAGGAGGAAGAAGTAGGTCGCTGGAGCTGCGAGGGCCCACGAGGGTGGGGGCACACCTGTGGGGCAGGCGCCCCCTGCCTCGTGGCCTCCTCACTTCTTTCTTGGCGTCCACCCAAGTCCCTGGATCACGTTTGTTCCAAAATAACTCTCCGAAGGTTTCATTCCGTTTGGATTCCGTTTGATATTCCTTTTCTGCGAAACACTGAAATAGGCAAAAAAACAGCAATTTGCACTGGGCTTTTGGTTAGTAGGTTAGTCCCAAAAATAATATAAAAGTGTATAATAAAGCCCATTAAACATCCGAACCAGATAATATAATAGCATGGAACGATAAAAAATTATAGATACGTTGGAGACGTATCAGGAGATTGCCCCAACCTTGTTTGTAAAGGTTCGGTCGCCGCCTTCAAGGGCACCAGTAGTGGAATCACGGCATCTCGCATTGTGTGAGGGCATGAGGAGAATACGGTGGCCCTAGTGGCTTCTTGGGGAGCATTGTAGCTCCACACAGCTCCAACGGAGTCGTACTTCCCCTCAAAAGGAAGGAACTTCGGTAACACATCCTCGTCTTCACCGGCTCTACTCTTGGTTATCTCGTACCTCTACTTGTGCTAGCTTATATTGTGTTGCATCTCTTTCTTGCTTGTGTACTTGTTGTTGTTGCATCATATAGGTTGCTCACCTAGTTGCACATGTAGACAACCTACTTTGATGCAAAGTTTAATTTGCTAAAGAAAAGCTATAAAACGTTAGTTGCCTATTCACCCCCCCCCCCTCTAGTCAACTATATCGATCCTTTCAATTGGTATCAGAGCCTCATCTCTTTTTTTAAAGACTTTGCCATCCGAAGAGTATGGTTGACACAGTAGACGGTGAGGAGGAGCACCCCGGTGTGAATCCGTCGTCGTCTACGGTCGATGGGGGAACCTCGGTCTCACGTGAGGAGTTCCATGTGGCTTTGGACACATTGAAAACCTTCATGAAGGCCGAGTTAAAATGCATGCTTAAGGACTTTCTTGATGGTCTCAAATCATCCACCGCACCGTTGGAAGTGGTCGATCCCACTAACAAGGTGACGGATGCTAACTCCGACAAGGGGGAAGCTACTAGTGAGAAAGTTCCCTTGTCTAATGTTAGAAATGGTAGTGGCATCTTGGCCCATGTGGAACCTCCCATTACTTATGGAGGACCTATTCCCTCCACTCATTTAAATCATGCCGGCTTTCCTCCTAAGATTGTGAAAAATGAGGATTTTGATGCTTGGGTATATCGCTTTAAACGTCATTTAAATCATGTTAATACTAACCTTTGGAGAATCATTGAGCAAGGTTTTTATCCGCATGACCCAAGCAACTTCACCCCTAGAGAAGCCGCGGATCATTAATTCAACGAGAATGCTCTTCTCATCATCCAAGCTGCAATTCCATCCGAAGATCTTGCACATCTCCGACCTTTCACCATGGCCAAGGAAGCATGGCACCATGTTGTCTCCCTTTACAAGGGAAGCACAAGCATTCAACGCACCAACTATGAAGTGGTGAAAGATGAAGCCAATGAATTTGCAATGAATGAAGATGAAGAACCTCGTGAGCTTTACCGGAGGTTGACCACTCTCGCGGTCTCACTCTGAGTTCATGAGAGCAAGGATACAGATGAGAATTGGATCAAGAGCAAGTTCCTCAAGGCCATGATGCCTTACCACAAGGCCATGTCCTCCTTCATCCGCCAAAGGCTGGACTTCCACACCTTGTCCTCGAGTGAAGTGTTGGATGAGTTTGTGGCAATGAGGATCTTGGACAAGACCGCTGACAATGCGGTGTTGCGTTCTCAAAGAGCTAAGAAGCCCAACCTTGCTTTGAAGGCCAAGGTTAGTGTGGAAGAAGAGAATGAAGAGGAAGAAGAGGAGAGCAACCCCGAAGATACAAAATATGCTTATCATGAGCACATGGCTCTCGCTTCAAGGCAATTTTGGAGTAAGAAGAACACGAGGCCCAACTTCAACAAGAACAACTCAAGTGGCGCGAAGAGAAAGCAACGAGTGAGGACTTGCTATAATTGTGGCAATGTGAGCCACTTTGTTGCGGAGTGCCCTGATAACCCACAAGTATAGGTGATTGCAACAGTTTTCGAGGGTAGAGTATTCAACCCAAATTTATTGGTTCGACACAAGGGGAGCCAAAGAATATTCTCAAGTATTAGCAGCTGAGTTGTCAATTCCACCACACCTAGATAACTTAATACGTGCAGCAAAGTGTTTAGTAGCAAAGCAATATGATAGTAGTGGTAACGGTAACAAAAGTAACGGTAGCAAAAGTAATATTTTTGGTGTTTTGTAGTGATTGTAACAGTAGCAACGGAAAAGTAAATAAGCGGAGAATAATATGTGAAAAGCTCGCAGGCATTGGATCGGTGATGGAAAATTATGCCGGATGCGGTTCATCATGTAACAGTCATAACATAGAGTGACACAGAACTAGCTCCAATTCATAAATATAATGTAGGCATGTATTCCGAATATAGTCATACATGCTTATGGAAAAGAACTTGCATGACATCTTTTGTCCTACCCTCCCGTGGCAGCGGGGTTCTAATGGAAACTAAGGGATATTAAGGCCTCCTTTTAATAGAGTATCGGAACAAAGCATTAGCACATAGTGAATACATGAACTCCTCAAATTATGGTCATCACCGGAAGTAGTCCTGATTATTGTCACTTCGGGGTTGCCGGATCATAACACATAGTAGGTGACTATAGACTTGCAAGATAGGATTAAGAACACACATATATTCATGAAAACATAATAGGTTCAGATCTGAAATCATGGCACTCGGGCCCTAGTGACAAGCATTAAGCATAGGAAAGTCATAGCAACATCAATCGCAGAACATAGTGGATACTAGGGATCAAACCCTAACAAAACTAACTCGATTACATGATAGATCTCATCCAACCCATCACCGTCCAGCAAGCCTACGATGGAATTACTCACGGACGGCGGTGAGCATCATGAAATTGGTGATGGAGGATGGTTGATGATGACGATGGCGACGGATTCCCCTCTCCGGAGCCCCGAACGGACTCCAGATCAGCCCTCCCGAGAGGTTTTAGGGCTTGGCGGCGGCTCCGTATCGTAAAACGCGATGATGTCTTCTCCTTTATTTTTTTCTCCCCGAAAGCAAATATATAGGGTTGGAGTTGGCATCGGAGGAGCTTCAGGGGGCCCACCAGGTAGGGGGGCACGCCCTAGGGGGGCAGGCGCGCCCCCACCCTCGTGGATAGGTTGTGGGCCCCCTGGTCTTCATCTTTGGCAAGGATTTTTTATTATTTCCGAATAGACGTTCCGTGGAGTTTCAGGTCATTCCGAGAACTTTTATTTCTGCACATAAATAACATCATGGAAAGTCTGCTGAAAACAGCGTCAGTCCAGGTTAGTTCCATTCAAATCATGCAAGTTAGAGTCCAAAACAAGGGCAAAAGTGTTTGGAAAAGTAGATACGACGGAGACGTATCAACTCCCCCAAGCTTAAACCTTTACTTGTCCTCAAGCAATTCAGTTGATAAACTGAAACTGATAAAGAAAAACTTTTACAAACTTTGTTTGCTCTTGTTGTTGTAAATATGTAAAGCCAACATTCAAGTTTTCAACAAAGATTATGACTAACCACATTTGCAATAACTCCTAGGTCTCATGTTTACTCATATCAATGGCATAATCAACTAGCAAGCCATAATAATAAATCTCGTATGACAACACTTTCTCTAAACAATCATGATATGATATAACAAGATGGTATCTCGCTAGTCCTTTGTGAGACCACAAACCATAAATGCAGAGCACCTTTAAAGATCAAGGACTGACTAGACATTGTAATTCATGGTAAAAGAGATCCAATCATAGTCATGCCCAATATAAATTAATAGTAATGAATGCAAATGACAGTTGTGCTCTCCAGCTAGTGCTTTTTGATAAGAGGGTGATGACTCAACATAAAAGTAAATATATAGGCCCTTCGCAGAGTGAAGCAGGGATTTGTAGAGGTGCCAGAGCTCGGTTTTGAAATAGAGATAAATAATATTTTGAGCGGCATACTTTCATTGTCAACATAACAACTAAGAGATGGCAATATCTTCCATGCTACACACATTATAGGAGGTTCCCAAATAGAATGGTAAAGTTTATACTCCCCCTCCACCAACAAGCATCAATCCATGGCTTGCTCGAAACAACGAATGCCTCCAACTAAAAACAGTCCCAGGGGGAGTTTTGTTTGCAATTATTTTGATTTAGTTCGCATAAAGCATGGGACTGGGCATCCCGGTGACCAGCCATTTTCTCGTGAGTGAGGAGCGGAGTCCACTCCTCTTGAGAATAACCCGCCTAACATGGAAGATAAGGGCAACCCTACTTGATACATGAGATATTCGAGCATACAAAACAGAATGTTTATTTGAAGGTTTAGAGTTTGGCACATACAAATTTACTTGGAACGGCAGGTAGATACCGAATATAGGAAGGTATGGTGGACTCATATGGAATAACTTTGGGGTTTAAGGGATTGGATGCACAAGCAGTATTCCCGCTTAGTACAAGTGAAGGCTAGCAAAAGACTGGGAAGCGACCAACGAGAGAGCGACAACAGTCATGAACATGCATTAAAATCAATAAACATTGAGTGCAAGCATGAGTAGGATATAATCCACCATGAACATAAATATCGTGAAGGCTATCTTGATTTTCTTTCAACTACATGTGTGAACATGTGCCAGGTCAAGTCACTTAAATCACTCAAAGGAGGATACCACCCCCATCATACCACATCACAACCACTTTAATAGCATGTTGGCACGCAAGGTAAACCATTATAACTCATAGCTAATCAAGCATGGCATAAGCAACAATGATCTCTAATTGTCGTTGCAAACATGTTTATTCATAATAAGCTGAATCAGGAACGATGAACTCATCATATTTACAAAACCAAGAGAGGTCGAGTTCATACCAGCTTTTCTCATCTCAGTCAGTCCATCATATATCGTGATAATTGCCTTTCACTTGCACGACCGAACGATGTGAAGAATAATAGGAGTGCACGTGCATTGGACTAA
This sequence comes from Aegilops longissima, assembly GCA_021605205.1. Classification (NCBI taxonomy): domain Eukaryota; kingdom Viridiplantae; phylum Streptophyta; class Magnoliopsida; order Poales; family Poaceae; genus Aegilops; species Aegilops longissima. The sequence goes on from CM038678.1 coordinate 92,938,121, forward strand.
GCTGGAATCTGCGAGCATTCAATAAACAGGAGAAGACAAGGCAATATGGGCTCTTGGTTAAATCAACAATAATGCATATAAGAACCACTTCAACAATTTAATTATGGTCTTCTCCTATCGACCCCCAAAGAAAAGAAAAGAAATAAAAACTATTTACACGGGAAAGCTCCTAACAAGCAAAAGAAGAACGGGAAATATTTTTGGGTTTTCTTTTTATTTGTTACTACTTCGGCAAGAAAAGTAAACTAACTAAAAGCTATTACTAATTTTTTTTGGATTTTCTTAAGATTTATCAAACACACAATAAGAAAGCAAGAAAAAGAAAATAAACTAGCATGGATATTACAGTGAAAGAGTATGAGCACCGATATCTAGCAATGAGTGTGTGAACATAAATGTAATGTCGATGGGAAATACGTACTCCCCCAAGCTTAGGCTTTTGGCCTAAGTTGGCTTATTGCCAGGGATGGCCTGGCGGATACCCGTAGGTGTAGCTGGGGTCGTACTGCGATGCAGCGGCTATTGCCTCCTGAGTTGCAGCGTGGCGTCGAGCTGCCTCCGCCCTCCTCTCGTACTCATCTGCCTCCTCTCTGGTAATAAAATGTCTTCCTTTTGCCTCCTGACAAATGAACTAGTGAGATGGTAATATTGGCTGCACTTCTCTGCCTCAAAGCTCACAAGATCGGCGTTACGCAAATATGCTAAATTCATCCTTGATTCCCGCTCGATCCATTAAATTTTCTGAAGGCCATTCACAGGGCCGCATAGGAGCGTCCCTTGGTGGCTCCTCATCAGCATCACGCATTGCAAGCCTGGGTCCTTGCTTCCTTGAAAAACCACCTTGGAACATTTTCCTAAGCATATTTCTTCCTCTGGAAAATTTCTGAAATTTTTAGTAACTTCAAACAAAAGTGAACCAAACTCAATAAAATTGATAGCAACTACTCCTACAAGTGCCTAGAGACTATATCATGCATTAGAACTACTTGGAACCATATAAATTTGACATGCAAGCTCAAGAACATGGTCACCTAGGCAGCACAAATTTGCAATGAATAGAGAACTGGAGCAAAAACTAATAGGACCAATGGAGGAGTCACATACCAAGGAACAATCTCCCCAAACAGTTTTGTGAGGGGTGCTTTGAGCAAGGAGATCGAAAATCGCAGCAAAATGATCTAGAACTCGTGCTTGAGCTGGATATTGGTGTTTGTGGGAGGAAGAAGGAGTGTGTGGGTGCAGGAATAAGTGGAGGAGGGCCACCATGGGCCCACGAGGCAGGGGGTGCGCCCTGGGGGGGTAGGGCGTGCCCTCCACCCTCGTGGCCAGGTGGTTGGTCCCCCTGCTGTGTTCTCAGTTCCAGAAATCCTCAAATATTCTAGAAAAAATCATATTCCATTTTCAGGGCATTTGGAGAACTTTTATTTTTGGGGTATTTTTATATTGCACGGATAAATCAGAAAACAGACAGAAAAATACTACTTTTACTTTATTTCAACTAAATAACAGAAAGTAGAGATAGGGTACAGAAGGTTGTGCCTTCTAGTTTCATCCATCTCATGCTCATCAAAAGGAATCCACTAACAAGGTTGATCAGGTCTTGTTAACGAACTCATTCCGAATCGCATGAAATCGGAGAAATTTCGAATAACACTATGTTACCTCAATGGGGGTATGCACATCCCCAATAATAAAAGTATCATATTTCTTCTTGACAGTAGGAAGAGGAAATTCAAAACCTCCAAAAATGATCGATGGAATTTTTCCAATAGAGTTGATACTATCAACTTGAGGTTGTTTCCTCATAAAGTGTACCGTATGCTCATTACCATTAACATGAAAAGTGACATTGCCTTTGTTGCAATCAATAACAGCCCCTGCAGTATTCAAAAAAGGTCTTCCAAGAATAATAGACATACTATCATCCTCGGGAATATCAAGAATAACAAAGTCCGTTAAAATGGTAGCGTTTGCAACCACAACAGGCACATCCTCACAAATACCGGCTGTGTATAGCAGTTGATTTATCAGCCATTTGCAAAGATATTTCAGTAGGTGTCAACTTATTCAAGTCAAGTCTACGATATAAAGAGAGAGGCATAACACTAACACCGGCTCCAAGATCACATAAAGCAGTTTTAACATAATTTCTTTTAATGGAGCATGGTATAGTAGGTACTCCTGGATCTCCAAGTTTCTTTGGTATTCCACCCTTAAAAGTGTAATTAGCAAGCATGGTGGAAATTTCAGCTTCCGGTATCTTTCTCTTATTTGTAACAATATCTTTCATATACTTAGCATAAGTGTAGCGACCAGACCTCAAACAGTCTGACCTCTGTGCATCAGTTTCATCCCTGGATCAGTAATGCTGACACGCACAGTACTCGAAGGATTTATAACAGAGTAGCAATCACACACTTATTACATCGAATATCTCAAAAGAGAACTTATTACAATAAATATGGCTTAAGGCCATCTAATAATGATAACAACGGAAGGCTTGGAAGATAAGCGAGTCCATCAACTCCAACGGCATCACTGAGTATAGAACCACAACCTAAGGCACCTTACTCGTCGTCTGAAAAGTCTGCAACATGAATGTTGCAGCCCGAAAACGGGTCAGCACATGGAATATGTTGGCAATGTAACACATAGAAAGTAATATGAAAGAGTAATGCTATACTACATGCATATATGGCTGGTGGAAAGCTCTATGGTTACAGTTTTGCGTAAAGCCAATTTTTCCCTACTGCAAAGAAATAAATTTTATTTAACTATCATGGTGGTTGTTAAACATTGAGAATGGTTGACAGCATTCTCAATCCCAATTAAGCATCATCATTAAAACCCAACAATATTGATTAAAGTAACATGATGAGATTCACATGATAATCCAAGTACTAGATACTCAAGATGTCCATAAACGGGGACTCGGCTAACCATGATTAGATTTATACACTCTGCAGAGGTTTTTGCACTTTTCCCCACAAGACTCGATCTCCTCCGTTGGGATTCTCGCACTACAAGGTGTTTGAGAAGCGGATGACCGAGACACGATCTTCGAAGCGCTAGCACCTTACGAACGGGTGACAGCAGTTACACCTACATCCCTCTACATCTGCTAGTCTACCACTTGTAAGAGTTCGCACGACTTAATCAACTATGCTAGAGCCCATAGTAGCTTGTGGCTGCACACGGAAGTTTCTAGCATGAATAATCTCATGATCCCTTTGAGCACAGGTGGCGGTCCAAAAGAAACAGCAATCTGGAATACCCAGGTACCTCAATCCACCCGAGGTGTGTTTAAGTTGCCACCTTAAATAAACCATTAATTAACAAACTCACATCTGTCATGGATACACTCACCCAATCCACGTCTACTAGCATAGCATGGCATAATAAGCAAACGCAGAAGTAACTCCCAAGGGTTTGATAATAAAACAGGTAATAGGTACTACCTCAACTACTTTCCCAAAACCCACAATTTAATTAGATCCTAATCATGCAATGTTTGAGGATTGATCTAATGCATAAAAACTGGGTATGAAAAGGGATATGATCAAAGTGTTACTTGCCTTGCTGATGATCCGGGAAACCTTGCGATTCAAAATAGCAAGCGGCGCACTCCGGGTACACTATCGCAAACAAACAAGCATACAATAAGTACTCATCTAATGCACAGAAAAAACTCAAATAAAAGATCTAACCAGATAGTTCAACTTAAGAACTCCGGTTTGCAAAAAAGAAACAAATCGAACGGAGCAACGAAAGTCAAACGGCGAAAGAAACAAGCTTCGTTTACTAATCTCGACCTAAGTCAAATTTTACAGAGGCAAAAACTTATTTGAGTTGATTATACGGAAAGAGGGTGTCGAGACGAAACTCTAGGCGCTAGAATCGCCTGATTCCGATAAACGAGCGAAAAGTTATACTAGATCGAAAATCATATCAGAAATCGCGATCAGAAATAACCGCGGAAAAATCCGAGAAAAAAAAGAAAAACGACGAATAGCTTAACGGACGTTCGTTAACTGTAACTGGTGAACGCGTTCGTTAAAATGAACGAACGAGCGAACGCTCGCCAACTAAATAAACCGATAAAACCGATCTAAAAAACGAAAACCTAGGTTTTCTAAAAAAACCGGATTGGTTTTTCTCAGAAAACCGGGGCGGCGGGCAGCTACCTCGGCTCGGGCTCCGACGAGGTCCGGCGGGCTGCGGGCGGCGACGGAAGGCGGCGGCTACTATTTAAAGGGGGCGGCCATGGCTTGGGGAAGGGGGCGGCCTCGGGAGGCGTGCTCCTCTCGGAGTCGGGCAGCGGCGGCGATCGGGACTCTGGTCCCGATCCGAACGCGGAGGCGGCGGCGGCGGCGGGTCCCGGCTCGGTGGGCCTTGACCCGGCCGAGTATGTGGCGTTTAAAAAAAATAGATTTCCGCCGAAACTTAGAAAAATTCTAGAAAAATAAATAAAAATCTAAAAATGCCAAAATAAATTTTCACCGCCTAAACAAAAAATTTAGAACGAGGTGAACATTGTCTTGGCCCTAAAATGCAGTTTTGAAAACATGCAATTTTTCCTAAATTCAAATAAAATAGCGATAAACTCCAACATAAAATCTTTTTTTTAATTAAACCTTCAATATTTCTTCGTTTTGGGAAAGTCATTTTATTCCCTCTTCCATATTTTGATAATAGAAATAATTGAAGATAAAATAAATAAAATCAAATGATCCTATTTTCAGAATTTGAGAAAACTCAAATATGAAAATAACGAAATCTCCAACTCTCTCCGTGGGTCCTCGAGTTGTGTGAAATTTCTAGGATCAAGCCAAAATGCAATAAAATATGATATGCAAATGTTGATCTATGTATAACATTCCAAATTGAAAATTTGGGTTGTTACAATAAGGATTCATTTTGAGCATATCAGTTAATCCATACGCAAAAAGATAGGTCTAATCATTTCAGCAAAGCGTTCAAAATCCTCATCATCCTTTTTCTTGGATGGTTTGGGAGGAAAAGGCATGGGTTTCTGAACCCATGGTTCCCTTTCTTTACCATGTTTCCTAGCAACAAAGTCTCTCTTATCATAACGTTGATTCTTTGATTGTGGGTTATCAAGAACAACAGCAGATCAATTTCTACATCATTATCATTACTGGGTTGAGCATCATCATTAGCATTTTCACTAGGTTCATGTTCATTACCGGATTGTGTTTCAGCATCAGAGATAGATATATCATTTGGATTATCAGGTGGTTCAGCAATGGGTTCACTAGAAGCTTGCAAAGTCCTATCATTTTTCTTTTTCTTCTTTTTAGAATAACTAGGTGCATCAATATTATTTCTCTGAGAATCTTGCTCAATTCTCTTAGGGTGGCCTTCAGGTGTAACATCCCAAATTTTCAATTTGGAATGTTATACATTAGATCATCAATGCATATCATATTTTATTTTTGCTTTGGGTTTTGATCCTAGAAATTCTACGCAACTCAAGGACCCACGGAGAGAGTTGGGGATTTCGATATCTTCATATTTGAGTTTTCTCAAATTTTGAGAATAGGATCATTTGATTTTAATTATTTTATCATCAATTATTTCTATTACAAAAATATGAGAGAGGGAATAAAATGACTTTCCCAAAATAAAGAAATATTGAGGATTTAATAATAAAATCAAATAAGATTTTATTTTGGAGTTTTTCGCCATTTTATTTGAATTTAGGGAAAATGTGCATTTTTCAAATTTGCATTTAGGCCCCAAATAAATGTTCATCTTGTCCGGCTTGATTTTAGAAGTCGGGGAAAATTTATTTCAGGATTTTTGGAGTCCGTTTAGTATTTCTTTCGTTTGTTTTTCTGCGGGGAATTAATGTTAAAAAAACGCGAACCGACTTGAACCGTGCAGCGGGGACACCGCCTGAGGCAGCCTTTAAATAGCCGCCGCCCGAGCCGCCCAGCCCACCAGCCCGCACCGCTAGCCCACCCGCCCCAAACCCTAGCCGTGCCGCCTCGAGCCCAGCCGCCGCCCGCCGCCGCCGCCGCCCGAGAGCCAGCCGATCACGCCCGAGGTTGCCTCGTTTTCCGCGCCGCCAGTTTTTCTTGAAAACCGTTCGGTTTTCCGTCGGTTTTTCGCCGGTTTTTTTTAGTTTCCGTTTTGTTAGATCGGTTTTTTTCGATTCGGTGAAATAGCGAGCGTTCACTCGTTCGTTCGTTTTAACGAACATGTTCGTCGATTAGATCCAGTTAACGAACGTTCGTTCGTTAAGCTGTTCGTCGTTTTTCTTTTTCTTGGATTTTTCCATGATTATTTCTAATCGCGATTTCTGATCTGATTTTTGTTTTAGTATAACTTTTCGCTCGTTCATCGGAATCAAGCGATTCAAGCGCCTGGAGTTTCGTTTCGAAACCCTCTATCCGTTTAACCAACTTAAACAAGTTGTTGCTTCTGTAAAATTTGACTTAGATCTAGATTAGTAAAACGAAGTTGTTTTCTTTCGCCGTTTGACTTTCGTTGCTTTGTTTGATTTGATTCTTTTTGCAAACCGGAGTTCTTAAGTTGAACTTTCTGGTTAGATCTTTTATTTGAGATTTACTTGTGCATTAGATGAGTACTTTTTGTATGCTTGTTTGTTTGTCTGCGATAGAATACCCGAGTCGCCGCTGTTACTTGAGTCTCTAGGTTTCGCGGATCATCAGCAAGGCAAGTAACACTTTGATCATACCTTTTCTACTACCCAGTTTATTGCATTAGATCAATCCTCAAACATTGCATGATTAGGATCTAATTAAATTGTGGGATGGGAAGTAGTTGAGGTAGTACCTATTACCTGTTTTACTATCAAACCTTTGGGAGTTACTTCTACGTTTGCTTATATTGCCATGTTATGCTAGTAGACATGGATTGGGTGAGTGTATTCATGACAGATGTGAGATTGTTAACTAAGGGACTACCTAAGGTGGCAACTTAAACACACATCTGGGTGGCTTGAGGTACCTGGGTATTCCAGGATTGCCTGTTGTTTTTCTTTATGGACCGCCACCCAGGCCCAAAGGGATCATGAGATTATTCATACTAGAAACTTCCGTGTGCAGCCACAAGCCATTATGGGCTCTGGCATAGTTGATTAAGTCGTGCGAACTCTTACAAGGTAGACTAGCAGATGTAGGGGAAAGTAGGTGTACCGGTCTACCCATAGTAAGGTGCTAGCGCTTCCGAAAGACTATGTCTCGGTCATCCGTTTCTCAAACATCATGTAGTGCGAGAAATCCAACGGAGGCGATCGGGTCTTGTGGGGGAAAAGTGCGCAAACCTCTGCAGAGTGTATAAACTAATCATGTTTAGCCGTGTCCCCGGT